>JAHKKF010523340.1:19841-30382 GCA_019740295.1 Labeo calbasu | reverse complement strand
ATACATACAAGTAAAAATAAAATTATTATTAATATATATAAAATATTATGTTTAAAATATTTACTTTCTATTATTTATTATGTGTTCTATTATTTGTTTATTTATTTATTTATCATTTATAAAGACCCATACATAGCAGTAAAAATACAATTATTATAAATATGTATAAAATGTTATGTTTAAAAGATTTACTTTCTATTTATTTATTTATTTATCTATCTATCATGAATAAAGACCCATACATACAAGTAAAAATAAAATTATTATTANTATATATAAAATATTATGTTTAAAATATTTACTTTCTATTATTTATTATGTGTTCTATTATTTGTTGATTTATTTATTTATTTATCATTTATAAAGACCCATACATACCAGTAAAAATACAATTATTATAAATATGTATAAAATATTTAATTTCTATTATTTATTATTTGTTCTATTATTTATCTGTTTTATTTACTTATTAGTACTGTATTATAAAGTATTTATTTATTTATAAAATATAATTTAGAAAGACCCACATATACCAGTGAAAATACAATTATTATGAATATGTATAAAATATTATGTTTAAAATATTTACTTTCTATGATGTATTATTTGTTCTATTATTTAAGTTGTATCTATTTGTTTGTTTATTACTATCATATTATAAAGTGTTTATTTATTCATAAAATACAATTTATAAAGACCCATACTGAGGGTAAAAATACAGTTATTATAAAGAAGTATAAAATATTATGTATAAAATGTTTATTCTATTATTTATTATATATTCTATTATTTATGTATTATTATTTTATATCTATATATTTATTTAATCTAAAAATAGTTTATTTTTATAGTAAAATATATTAATAAAATCATTATGAATACAGATACACATGCGTATTTATTTATTTAGATTGTATTTAAGATTTGTATATTAAAATTTTAATTTATTATTAAATCTAGTCTTAAAATTGCATAATTTACAGTTTTCAAATCTACAAAATTTGTGTATTTGAATGAGACATATATATATATACACACATATACTGTAAAAATATTATAATTATATCATTTAAACTATTTTAAAATGTGTTTAAATAAGGACATTACAACTGCTTTTAAAAGAACCTCAAATATCTGTTCGTTGCTTGTACAGTCTTTACTGTCATTACAGTAAAACACACTATTCTTGGTTTCTCTCCCAAAGTGGTGTGCTCATATCCCTGTTTGTCACCACTATTATGCAACTTCTCTCTGGCACCTGAATGAGGGGTCAGCGGGGGATGGTCCAATCACAGCCTGCCTGCATCCTGCAATGCTGCCCCATATGGACCACAGGAAAAGCCCTCTGCATCTGTGCTGAGAGAAGGGCTCTAAGTCATGCCACTAGAACAGCAGCTCTGACCACAGCGAGCAATCAGCCACAGCCTTACTGACACACTCCGGCGCGGTGGATGCCAGCAGAGGAACAGGGGTCATCCTTTATAGGACCCGTTTTAGCTGGTAGCATCCTGGTTCCGTTTCGCTGTAATGTGGGCATCTGCAAACGGGAATGGACTGGGAGGACGTCACAAGTGTAACCTTTTACATCGCGCTGGTCAGGTTAAAGCTAATTTAAGAGGTTTGCGGGGGAAGATATCAGTCAGCGTGTGAGGAAGGATTGATTATGGCATGTCTTTGTCTATCCCAAGGATTTACGGTTGTCACGTTATCGCTGTTCATGTGTTTTCTATCATCAGCACTGTCTGTTTACTCTTGGCGCAGGTGTTGTTTTCATTCACTTGTACACTCTCAGAAAAAGGCGCAAAAGTTGTCGCTGGGGAGAAGGTCAATCGAGGTACATATCAGTAAAAAATACATATTAGTATTAATAGTAATGATGTTATGTATTAGTACCTTTTGAAATGGACAGCTTTTGTATGTTTTTCAGTCTGTATAATGCTGACTGTAGTATTCTAACCTAATGTTATGCCAGCTGGACTGTGTATTAAATTCATGACTCATTTTGATTTTTAAAGACGTAATAACAGTAATATTTTGAAATATTATTTCAATTTAAAACTCACATCCTTCAGAAATCATTCTAATATGCTGCTTTATTTTTAGTGTTGAAAACAGTTGTGCTGCTTAATATTTTAATCCTATGATACTTTTTTAGGATTCTTCAATAAATAAACAGTTTAAACGAACAGTGTTTATTTAAAATAGATTTTTTTTTCTATTTAAACTACCATTTAAAAAAATTGTGGTCAGTAAATTTTTATTCTTTCTTTTTTTGAAAGAAACTAATACTTTTATTCAGCAAGGATGTGTTAAATTGATAAAAAGTGATAGCAAAGACTCATATTGTTAGATCAGATTTCTGTTTTGAATAAATGCTGTTCTTTGTAACTTTTTATTCATCAAAGAATCCTCAAAACAAAAAACACAGGTTCCAAAAAAGCAGCACAACTATTTCCAACATCCAAGTATTAAATCAGCATATTAGAATTATTTCTGAAGGATCATGTGATGCTGATGACTGGAGTAATGATAATTAAAATTCAGCTTTGCATCACAGGAATAAATTATATTTTAAAATATATTAAAATTGAAAATCATTATTTTAAACTGTAATAATATTTCCCAATTTTACGTTATTTTTTTTCTTCTTTGAACGGCAGTGTATAATTCATTCTGCTTTAACAGAATGTAAAAAACAGCTGTTTTTTTTTTTTAAATAAAATAATTTCTAAAGACCCATATATTCTGGTGAAAATACAATAATTATAAATATGTATAAAATATTATGTGTAAAATACTTGCTTTCTATTATTTATTATATTATTTATCAGTTATTATTTTATATTTATTTATAAAGTATCGTCTTATAAGGTATTTATTTTTGTTTATACAATATAATTTATAAAGACAAATATACACGGTTAAAAATACAATTACTATGTTATTTATTTAAACCCATATATACTGGTAAAAAGAAAGATATAAAATATGTATAAATATTGTGTGTAGAATATTTATTATTTATTATTTGTTCCATTATTTATCTGTTATTATTTTATATCTGTTTATTTATTCAGTTGGTCACAGGGGGAAAAAAACAAAAACATAAATATGCAAGTTATGATATAAAAATAAAACTCTTATCAGCTACAAAAAAAAAGGAGTGTATAGTGTTTTTCTAATCTAAACTAATATTAGTTTTTATTTAATCATAATTGATTTAATAATTGGTTTTTGCTTTCTGCACTGTAGTTCGATCTGTTTTTATATATATATATATTGTCAGTTTAATGTTAAATAAAAATATGATGCCAGCTTTATTTTTTACTGTTTTTAGCTTTTTAAGTAAGATTATGTGATTTAAATAATTTTAAGACTTATTGAGTTGTGCTGGAAGTTTGCTGACGCCCTCTAGTGGGCCCCGGCCTTTGACTAAGAGCCACCGTTCTATGGCATATTTATTTATGAACTGTAAGAAACGAGTCAAATAAAAACCTCAAAAGAGAACAAAACTACACAGGGTCAAAGAACATATAAGTCTGACTAATTACTTATTATTCAAGTAAAATCACACTGTTTTTCACAAACATTTTAATGTTTGATTTTAAGGATTTATTGTTGTTGTGGTTGTTGTTTAACATTTTTTAGTATCAGTTGGGTCACCAAAGTCAAATGAAGTAAAACTAGTTGATTACAAAGTAAAACCAGCTGATTACAAAGACCAATCCTTGATTTCTGTCCACTCTTTTGAGACGAGATGTCCAAAAAAAGTGATTTAATAAGAATCATTATCTGACGCATGTGAACATCATAACATTGGCCATACTAAATAAATCAAGATGTAATATTCTACAATTATAAAGCTCAAAGGAGCTTTCCAGTTTCGTATTAATACAAGAAGTGTACACAAAGTGAAGACTGAAGTATACTTGGCACTAATGTCACTTGCCACTGAGACCTCAGACATCAGAATAACCCTCTTCACCCAAGAGAACCAGCTGAACCCCATGACATTTATTTAAACTACTACTACTAAAGTACTAAACGTGCCTCCACCTGTCATTTCAGCAATTTTGAACCTGTAAAGCAGAAAAACGTTTCTCTTACCTTGTACGGCAGCGATGGTAAATCCCTAAACGTCTCAGAGCAGGGACATCCCAGTGTCCCAGAGGTTTCGTATCTGTGTATGTTTGTGTGTTAGTTTATCAGGCAATGACTGTAAGTGTCCGACTCGGAGAGTAACTCACTATACATGTGCTGTCGTCCAACTGAAAGCACGTCTGAAGCCCGGGACTAGCTATGGTCACTTCCTGAGTTGTTTTGGAGCGCAAAAGACGATGCTTTTTCCTCAGGAAGCCGGCCATCCCCTTTCCTTTCCACCAGCTCTGAGCTTCCCCCACCACCTCTTGGGCCTCTGGGATCATGGGCACTATGACTCCATTAATTACTCAGGAGGCGTGGATGCAGTACAGTATTTTTTGTTTATTTCTTAATCGACTGGCGTGGATATGTGTGCTTATGACTAACGTGATGGGTCATCACTGGTGTGTGGCGTCAGGGAAGCGGTCCTGAGTGTGTAGGAGTCCTCCGTCCCGCTCGGCTTTTGTCTGAAGCGTGTTTGTTGATGCTGACTGTCCTAGCACATCTGAAGGTGTTTTCCCAACTGTGGGTTGAAATAAGCAGGGCAGACTGTGCCCGGGTCAATGAGTGCACCTGCGCCGTCTCTGCGTGGGGTAGTTTGTTTGTTTTCTTACAGCATTGTATTAGACCCACGGATCTATAGAGGCTTTGATCGGCACTGTGGTAATCAGTGCTATTTATGTTGTTTACATCATAGGAACAAGCTTGACTTTGGTGCTTGAAAGAATTCGCACAGCTCTATCTGAAAAACAATGTTTCGTTTGGTTTCTTTTTTTCTCTTTGTTGACAGGCCTCACCGTTGACATGGTATGTTTCTGATATAGCGTGTGTTTACAAGATGATAACTTTGTACTGGGTTTAAACTGCCATTCATGTGTTTCCATCTTTCAACAACAATACAGCTGATTGATTGAATTGGCTGACTAGTTGTTTTAGGAAAGCTGAATAGAGCTGCTACTGAATTCCAGCGTCCGAGAATGAAACTATTATAGTGAAGGTATTAAATTATAAACCATCTTCTGCGCTGATTTTTAATTTTAAATGGTTTGTAGTCAAGTGAAACATATATATGTTAAATAATCACATATGCAATAGCTTGTGTAACCACAAGATCTTAAAACAGGTTCTTGTTATGCACAGATGCATTACTGCCCTCTGCTGTCTTTTTGAGGTCATGCTGAGAAGATTTTTTTTTACAGGACAGCTGAACATATTTTGCTAGATAGACATATCCATAACTTTAGCAGAATTTATTAAAATTTCTCAGTTTATTCTGAAATTCACAAATCTGTCATTATGTGTGTGAATTGAAAAGGTAGAAAATCAAACCTGCAAAATCAAATACAAGCATTAGATCATTTACTATTTACAGTCATGGCCAAAAATATCGGCACCCTTGCAATTCTGTCAGAAAATGTAACCCTTCTCTCAGAAAACTGTTGTAGTTGCAAATGTTTTGGTACTCACATGTTTTTTTGCATTGAAACAACACACACACACACACACACACACACAAAAACAGAAAATAAATGTTAAATCTGGTACAGTTCCACACAGAACCCAAAAATGCACTGGACAAAATTATTGGCACCTTAACTTAACATTTGGTAGCACCCCCTTTGGAAAAATAAATGAAATCAGTCGCTTCTTGTAACCATGAATGAGTTTCTTACACCTCTCAACTGGAATTTTGGACCACTCTTCTTTTGCAAACTGCTCCAGGTCATTCAGATTTGAAGGATGCCTTCTCCCAATTGCTGTTTTGAGATCTCTCCACAGGTGTTCTATTGGATTCAGATCTGGACTCATTGCTGGCCATTTCAGAACTCTCCAGCGCTTTGTTTGAACCATTTCTGAGTGCTTTTTGAAGTGTGTTTCAGGTCATTGTCCTGCTGGAAGACCCATGACCTCTGGTGGAGACGCAGCTTTCTTACACTGGCCACTATGTTGCGCCCCAAAATTCTTTGGTAATCATGAGATTTCATGATATCGTTCACACAGTCAAGGCATCCAGTGCCAGAAGCAGCAAAGCAACCCCAAAACATCTTTGAACCTCCACCATGTTCGACTATAGGGACTGTGTTCTTTTCTTTGAAGGCCTCATTTCCTTTTCTGTAAACAGTGCCATGATGTCCTTTACGAAAAAGCTCTACTTTTGTCTCATCTGTCCACAGTATGTTCTCCCAGAAGGATTGTGGTCTTGTCACATAAGTTTTGGCAAACTCCAGTCTTGCTTCTTTATGCCTTTGTGTCAGCAGTGGTGTCCTTCTGGGTCTCATACCATAGCGTCCCTTTTTATTCAGATGGCGACGATGGTGTGAGTTGACACTGTTGTACTGCAGATCAGCTTGAATTTGTTTGGAAGTTAATCAGCGTTCTTTATCCACCATTTGAACAATCCTTCGTTGTAATTATTCATTTATTTTGCTCTTCCGTCCACGTCCAAGGAGGTTAGCTACAGTGCCATGGGCTGTAAACCTCGATTAAATTGTGCACAGTGCACACAGGAACATTAAGATCTCTGGAGATGGGCTTGTGGCCTTGAGATTGTCCATGTTTTTCCACATTTTTTTCTCTCAAGTCCACACACAACTCTTTACAGTTCTTTCTTTTCTCCATGCTCAGTGTGACACACAACACAAAGGTTGAGTCAACTTTTCTCCATTTTAACTGGTTGCAAGTGTGATTACTATATTGCCCACACCTGTTACTTGCCACAGGTGTGTCTAAATACAAATTACAGGAGCATCACATGCTTGAAAAGCAAATATTTCTTACCATTTTAACAAGGTGCCAATCATTTTGTCCAGTCCATTTTTGAGTTCTCTGTGAAATTTATCAAGTTTGACAAACAAAAAACAATAAGCATGTGAATACCAAAACATTTGCAATTGGAACAATTTTCTGAGAGAAGTGTTGCATTTTCTGACAGAATTGCAAGGGTGCCGATATTTTTGGCCATGACTGTATGCATATTTTGTACTTTAGTAAACATTCTACATCTAAACATCTAAGCCATGTGAGGCACTTTTTATTGATGAGGAGAAACACCCGTCAATGCTGTTCTAAAGCTTGGGAGTGCTAGGATAAAATTTAATATAACTCTTGCATTCGTCTGAAAGAAGGAAGTCATATACACCTAGGATGCATGGAGGGTGAGTAAATATGCTACAGTAGTGTTGGGTCCTATCATCAGCCTGCGAGATCGCTTATAATGATGAAGAGATCGCTAATGTATTTAATTATTTACATACTTAGTTTCATTGCTCGAAACCAGCTCCAGCATAAGGCTAAAAGCAGCCTAACATTATCAAAGAACATCATCACTAATTAGCCTAGCCTATTGTAGTGCAAGTTTATGCATATTAAAAACACTTGCGTACAAGTGAAGTTATCTACACTGTATGATGAATAAATCTCTTACCACACACTGCACACGTCAGCAGCGCGTGACAGCTCCGACACGGCAACCGGAGCAGAGCGCGGGTTTGGCATGTGTTTTGACCCCCTGTACTGCACACGTCTGTGGCGAATTACAGCTCTGAAGCGGCCACTCTATTCAATGCTTGTGTTTATACCTGCCGCACTGCGGCTCGTTGAAGCGGTTCTCTGCGCTGCATCGCTAAAGTTTGGCTAATCCACCACCTCGTCCCTACACACCCCCTAACAATTAGAATTTCCATGGGCAGGATTTAATTAAATAATATTCTAATTGACCGTGTTGTGACATCATTGCATGCAGAAAACGAACGTTGTAGTCCAAAGGAGTTCGTTGTAGTTTTTGAAAAGGGTTTTTTAAAAAAAAAAAAAAAAAAAAAAAACGAAATATCTCCTTTTGGAGTGGACTTTGAGATTTGTAACTTTGTAGATCTTTTTTATGCCAAAATATACACACCACACACTGACTAAAGGTCAAAAAGTATATTAGCACCCCTTTAACAAAACACACACACACACACACACACACACACACAGAAAAACTCAACTAAAACCAGCTAATTTAGCAAAAAATAAATAAATAAAATAAAATAAGCAGCTGAAAGTAGCTGGTTTAAGCTTGGTTGGTCTGTTAGCAGGTGTCCCAACATGACCGGCTATAGCAATAGACAGCTTAAATGCACCATATATCTCACTGTACAAAAGTTTTCACCCCTCAATAAAAATCTGTGGGATTTTGGACAGTTTTGATAGTCTGGTTTACAAAAACCATAAGTCGCATCAGTTAGAAAAGATATGACACACCAAGTCAGACCAGCCTAAACCCGAGTTTGGTAGTTGTAGCTTTAAAGCTCTAAGAGGAGTTAGGTGTTAAATTTTGACTCAGAAGAAGAAGAAGCTTGAAGAGTAGATCAGTAATTAACTGAAGACATACAGTAGATTTATTATTATTTTATTTCACAAAGATATAACGGGCTATATACAGCTTTATTTATTTATGTGTTCTTTAGTTTGAGTATTTTTGTTTAGTTTAAAATGAAGGGATACCAAAAGATAAATAGCCCGTTATTACATTTTGCTCAGTTTCATATCATATAAATACAAAATAAAACAAACAAGTGAAACAAGCAAGTGAAAAAAGTTAATAACAAAAAAAGCTTGGTAAGAAATTTGCTGGCAGTCTGTCACTGTACAAACAAACATAGCAAAGCATTATACAAACTAAAATACAGAGCTAGAAAAGGAAAACTTAAGAATTCCTTCCAATTGTGGAGTCTTGTTTAAACGTACAATAAATGTAACCAGCTTGAGTAGTTCATATAGTAGCAGCAAACATATTAACAATACCTCATAATCCTTCATTTCTACTGGGAAAAAGCTTAAGCTGTCAGTTTTAATGAAGCATATTAAATTCAGCACTGATATTCAAGCTTTTTTTCTGAAAAATAATTTAATCCTACAAAATCTAACCACAGACATAAACAATACCACAGGGAATGACCGTAACTGATTTGATCTAAAAAAGCACCTTGCCAAAAATCTTTGGTCCATTCGTGAAAAATTCATGGGTTCAGCATAATCTAAAAAAACTAAACAAAAAAATCCTTCACATGGGTCAAAACCTATTTTCTCAGGTGATGTAAAAATCAATAATTATGTTATATTACCGAATAAACCTGATTGTGTTATATCAATGAAAGCAATTTTAAGAGATCAGGAAGAAATAATTCTTTAAATCTAAAATCTTTAAAATGTTCAAAATTATAAAGACAACTTGTCACAGGTCCATGCAGTGGTCAGTCACTTTTTACATAAATATTTTTATAGGGTTTTTCTTGTTTTGCTTTGTTACTTGACAAATTAAAGACAGCAATATGTGCTGATGAGCCTTGATATAACGTGGTTTTAATGCAGGAGACTAAAAAGCTGTTGAAGTTTGAAGAGATGCTGCTCAGTGTCTTTCAGCGTCAGGAGAGCCCTGGCGATCAGGGAAGATGTGAAGCTGGGGATGTTCAATCCCATTATTGTGAAGATCTTCTTGTTTCTGCAAACCGTGAAGTTTATTCACCAATTCTGTGATGAAGACCTGATAAAAAGGAGGAGAAAAGCACATCAACACCAGAAGAATCTTTAAAGACATGATGAAATGTGTCAACAGTATCTTAATGAAAACAACACAACTTCTTCAAGTTTGTCAACAGAGGGCAGCAGAGGACAATGCAATGGTTGTAGTCCAGATGTAAACGTTTTAGCTGGTTAGCACGGCCCATTTATGCTGGTGGTTGTTGTAACTACATCATCTGCCTAAGCATTCTGTAAAAACATTTTCATTTTCCCCCCTAGTTTTTTAGGTATTATCTCATAACACAAGCATGTTTTGATAAAGAATTTTGTCTGTTCATTAACAAGGTCAGTCACTATTTCCTGCAGTGTGACAGTGAGTCACTTTTATGTCTACAATAAACTCACACATTTACAGGGGGTTATTTAGTTAAAGACAAAACATTAAAACTATGTGAGATAGACAACACAACTTTGTTTGAAATGAAATATCATGTTTATTTCCTGTTGTGCAATAGAATGATACAGCAGAAGGGAGTGAACGGTAGGTAAACTTACTTCTGTGTTGTTACCGCAGGTATGAAGGATGTCCTACGAGAAATAGAAATGAAGAGATTTAATAAACAGCATGACAGATCTTATCCCTGCTAAAAATTTGGATGGTTAATGCTGGTTTGATTCTGTTTTTGCTACCAAAGAGATCTTACAAGTTAAAGGAAAAGTTCATTAAAGAGGTCATGACATGAGAAATCAAATTTGCCTTCATTTTTTGGCCATATACAGGTGCATCTCAATAAATAAGAATGTAAAACTTGTGTATTAAATAAATTCAGTGCACACAGACTGAAGTAGTTTAAGTCTTTGGTTCTTTTAATTGTGATGATTTTGGCTCACATTTAACA
>JAHKKF010523340.1:0-13644 GCA_019740295.1 Labeo calbasu | reverse complement strand
TCACATGAACCAATCACAGCCGGTCATAACCACTCGTATCCAATCATAAAAAAATCGTAAAGCTCTCTCTGTCTATTTACTGTCAGTATGTCAGTGTCAGATCTTGTATATTTTTTGGATAAGCTCTTTGAGCCTTTTTGGAGAAATGGTAATTATATGCATGGTAATTATAAAAGGATGGCAGCACAAAATAAAAACTCCTGTTTCAGCATTTTATCTTTTAATTTGTTCCACGTAGTTTACATATAATGGTTAAAATTAAGTCATCGTGTTTCACCAAGTATAAGAATTAGTTATTCTGAAAATTAAACTGTCTTACTTAGCGTCGTGCCTAACCATGCTAAAATCACTGTAACACTTGGACTCTCATTATGTTTATTGCTCGGGATCTGATATTCTAATTCAAACTGTTTAACCAAACAAAAACACTTTTAGAAAGGCTTCCAACATGCTGTGCATCTCCAGGAGGGTTCTTTTGAAAACCTACGGATCAGACAAAGACTTTAAAAACAAGCAACAGCTTGGATTCAGCTTGTATGAATATGTTACTAAAAGAAAAAAAAAAAAAAATCAAGATTTAAACAGCTTAACATAATTCAATCCCAAATTCTTTGCTATTCCCCAGCCTGCAACAATTATGCAAATGCAGGTTTCACTGTTGTAAAGAAACAAGCAAACTGAAAAGTATGTAATCTTTGTCATATCCCATTTTAGCCTATTACACCAATCAGGATGAGCTTCACGCGGGCTCCGAGAGCCACGCGAGAGGGGAAGATGACTAACTGCACTTCATACATTACATTACATGACTCTGAGCGGGGCATTTATTGCCTTCGTGGCGACAGAATACACTGGCCGACATGCATCGGCTGCATTTACCAGATGGCACGGAATTCACTCCGAGGGGGCCATAAAAGTCAAAATATTTCAGAGGGAATATCAAAGCATGTCTGATCTATTCTTCATCGCAAAGCATTGAATCAGCACCTTCCCCTGTGCTTATTATGGGCGGCGAAGTGAGGAAGAGATTTCCATGATAGGCCGCTGGAAAGACATAAATGAATAAGAGAATAAAGTGATTTGCCCAGAGCTCTTGCGAGTTTAATTTGCATGAGTAGTGTATTTTGTTTGTCTTCCCCAAGCGTGATAGATTACACCATGGACTCTGACGGAATTAAATGCATCAGCTAATTAGTTTTCTACGGTCAGTGCCATAAGGCTACTAGACCCAGCCGTGAGCTCCTAGAGCTACACGCTATGCTAGCATCTAATAATGTATTACAGGTGAAAACAAACAACGGCTGCATCCAAATTTGCATATTTCCCTACTATATAATAGGCAAAACATTCACAGTATCCAGCTTATTCTTCAACGCAGAAGTAAGCCTTGGACAAGCATTCCAGTTCATTAGCCGCTATAGAGGGTTTGCACTTACGTCACGGTTTAGTCAGTTACCTAGATGCGCGCCATATTGGCGATATTTGGATGTAAACAACAGCATGGATTGCACTGTTAATGTACTACTGAATAGAGGTCGACCGAGGTTTCGGTTTTGCGATTAATCGCCACCGATAGTTGATTGGCGGAACCATCGGTTATCTGTAAAAATCCATGCCGATAGTTTTTCCGGGTTGGGTCCGTTGCTGGAGTGTCTGAGAAGGTTGTCATTATACAGCAAAGTCCCTATAGTCTTTGGTATAGAGCACGAGAGCGGCCTCTAGTGGCGGAAATCACTGATAGCACGTGCCGTTTGTTTAGACACGTGATGCAGTGCGCTGCACAGAGCGAGACACTTCAAAGGCGGATTTAAAGCATCGACAACAAAATGGTGTGTACAGTATACTGTAGTGCATGTTTTCATGTCAGTGGACAAAGGTCAGCAGTATACTTTTGCCCGTTTGGTGATCAAATAACGTCTTGTAGACCACCGCTTGAATTGAATGCGACGCGTCCAGTGTGCGTGATACCGGATAGCTGCGAGTTCTTCTAGACGCGGCGCTGCACTTTTGCCCGTTGTGTGATTAACATATTTTTATATTTTGATTAGATAACCACAAATGTTCTAAAACAGAAGCAGTTAAATTGTCAAAGTACACAATATACATATGTATGCAATTGTATTGTGTAGATATTTAAAGATGGCCATCTTTAGCTTGATTGTTGATGTAATGGTAACACTTTACAATATGAGTCCATTTGTAACATTAAGATTGATTAAAGCTGTAGAATAGAAGTGTTGTTTCCTTGTTAGAGTGTGTTAATTTCAGAATTTACTGTTGTATTAAAAAAAAATGTAGTTGCTTTTGTTAACATTAATGAACAATGAACTAACTTTTAATATATTAATATATAATTAATATTAATATTTTTATTCATTTACAAAGTATGGTTCAGTAGGCCACTTTTTCTTTGTCTTTTTTTTTTAAATAGTAGAGCACTTATTTTCCGTTCAGTATCCATTTTAAAAACTACCGGTCGATTCATCGGTATCGGCCAGTGTGGTCCAACCTAGTTATCGGTAAAATCCAATATCGGTCGACCTCTACTACTGTATATGTTGTTCTGCTAATTTATGCTGTCTAAACCACGGGAAAATGTGTGGAAGCTGCTAAATCATATAGAGAAGGACTTAGTAAGCAGGAAAGGGCGCAATATTTTGACAAATCAAAGTTAATAGGTGGTAAAGGTAAGTATGAGCAGTACTTGCTCTGGAAATCCTGGTTCAATTCAGCCACAAATGCCTTTTGTTCCTCAGTTTTTTGCACTCTACTTGATTTGTTAGAACTTCTGTCAGTCTGTAATGCTCCAAATGTTTTTTTTTTTTCCAGTCCGACTGATTAGTACAGCCCAAGACATGACAAAAATTTTCAGCAGCAATACTTAGCAAAATATGCGAGTTTCGTTTGGCTCAGTGGCATCATATACGTTCAGTGCCGCCAATATGGCCGTTTAATGATGCATCATGAAAACACTCTATAGGGAAATAACGTGAATAATAACAATGTGCAGTAAATGATAAAACTGTTTGCACTACAAAACAGTGTGCTTATACACTCTTAAAACATCTGAAGAACCTTTCTGTTTCACAAAAGTTCACTTTCAGAACAACAATTTACAGATAATTTACTGACCCCCTTGTCATCCAAGATGTTCATGTCTTTGTTTCTTCAGTAATAAAGAAATTATGTTTCTTGAGGAAAACATTGCAGGAATTATCTCCATATAGTGGACTTCAATGGTGCCTATGAGTTTGAACTTCCAAAATGCAGTTTAAATGCAGCTTCAAAATGCTCTAAAGGGTTTTATCTAGCGAAAGGATTGGTTAGGGGAGTGCAGGGCACAGCCTAACACTTTTTGAATTTCTCAGTTTGTGTAAATGCATGTGGTGTTCAGAGTATAACTTTTATCCACATTAATTTCACACTTGTCTAGTACAAATATGTCGCTTTGTTTCATAATTACAGTGTATAGGTTTTTTTCACCATTTACCTCACTGAGATTCTTAAGTGCGCTTCCAATGGACACTTTACAATACCACGTGGCCACGAAAGAGGATTTTGTGACAGTAAAGTGATGCAAGTGACGCTGGTAGGTCATATATTATATTCATACAACACACATTCATTCAATATAAAACACATTTTTTCAACAGTCGCAAACTAATTACTTATTTAAAAGAAGTAGCCTACCTATTAAGAGAGCATTTCGGATGCAGCCTGACTGGAAACGTTTTCCGTGAACGTTTAAAACTAGATACTACGGCTCCGCCATTTGCTGAGAGAAGTGACGCTTTTCAAGACTGAATCAACTGAATCAATTGCTTCGCAAAATGACTCAACGATTCACTATTTCAAAGCGTTCGAAACTTCGCACATTGAGGACATCTGCTGGTTAGAGCTATGTAAATGCAGCAAAATAATGCAGCATTTGTTTCAAGTGATTGAATGAACAAATGACTCTTATGAGTCGGTTCTTTTAATGAAACGTTTGAGAAGAATCACAAATTGGAATCGGTGTGAACCGTGCTATAATCCTTCACTGAACGACCTGAATCCCAACTGAGTGGGTTTGAGTGATTTTATTGTAAAAATGAAGGAAGTTCTGTATGCTTAAATTTCGTGAAACCTACATCACTGTGTTTACATGGTTTTGTGGAAATGACAATTACCTAAACCTTCTGTCACGTTTTACTGGCGCTGTCAATCACAAACCGAGCACACTGTAAATTACAGGAATCATTATAAATGGAGCACACGTTTCATGTCCAGTAATTATAGCTTATATAATTGTCAAAAACATTTGTGATGTACTTTGATCTAGAAATTGCCATATGAACCATATTTCCCAGTATGTTTTTACTTAAAATTCTGTTTATGTTCCATATAAAGAATTAACCACCAAAAAACTGACCTGCGAGGATGAAATACCTTGTTGTCAATCATTTAGCTAACGAAGCATTCAAATGCAGACGCATCCAGACATGCTAAATGAATGAAAGAAAAACAACAAAAGAGCTTGAAATTATAATGACCAAACAATGAGCAGATGTTTGAGCTATGATATATCCACAAAGAAAGTAAACCACAGTCAAATGAAGGGCAACTTCAGGCATTTTAAAGTATGAAAAATACAAAGCTGCCACATTAAAAGTGACTGATTTATTCATTTACTTTCAGAAAATACAGCTCCGGGTTCTCTATTATTCATGTGCACAGATCTGAAAGATCTGCCCAGCGTCCTACTGTTTACATCTCTCAGACTGTGCAGATGAGAAGGGTAATTGAAATATAGCACTCTCTTAACCCGTATTATTAATAAGGATCTAAGGTGTTAGCAAGCTGGACATTGAAATAATGAATGTTCCCGTATTCTCCCGTATGCTGGAGTTCTGCACTGAAGGAGATAAAGTGCTTGTTTGAGGGCGCGGAATCCTGTTATCAATTCATATGCGTCTTCTCTCAGGTGGAAATGATGTTTTTAGGGAGTGGGTATGTTCTCCGAGCAGATGAAGGGATTATGATGCCGGGAGGCCTCGCTGATCCAGACAGACATGTGTTACATTAATATCATGGCTTATGCAGCTGAGATCTATATACCAACACAGCTGCACCTGCTCTTGTAATAATGGGATGCTTGTACAGTCCAAAGAACGTAAACAGATTGTTGTAGATTTTTATATTTTATTTTATTTTTAGTTTTGTCTCTCCTGCTTCAAGTTGGGGTCCTGGTTATCATATGGACAGTCAGTAATTATATTAACATACAGAACTTGCTTAATCATGATTTGGCCTGTCCGAAGAAATTATAACTCTTAATTCAGGAAGTGAGTCAAATAAACACACTTGGATTCAGTTCAGTGAACAAGCTGATTTAAAATGGTAACTCGTTTCTGGAACGATTCATAAAAAGTGTAATTTGTAGATTATAAGAGTCATATATTTTGGAATCAGACTATATTTTGCTGTATGTTTTTGATTCGCTAAAACAACTGGCTCATAAGAGTAATTTGTTTAGGAATCAGCCTACAGTTTCACTGTATTTTATGATTCACTAAAAGAACCAGTTCATAGATTCATTTGTTTTGGAATCAGACTACAGTTTTATTGTATTTCTTGATTCACTAAAAGAATTAGTTCATAGAGTCATTTGTTTTCGAAACCTGAATATACTTTAGCTGTTTTTTTTGTTTGTTTTTTTGATTCACTGGTAGAACCAGTTTATTTAGTCATTTGTTTTGAATTCAGTCTACAATTTTGCTGTACCTTTTTTATTTTTTTTTAAAGATGTATTTTTTGCCTTTATTGTGAAAGGACAGATCAGTGTTGACAGGAAATGAAGTGGGAGAGAGAGGGGGGATAGGATTGGGAAAGGTCCTCGAGTCGGGGTTCGAACACGGGACGCCCAAGCACAATTTTGCTGATCTTTTTGATTCTTTAAAAAATAACTGTTCATTGAGTCATTTGTTTTGGAATCAGACTACACTTTCACTGAAAGTTTTTGATTCGCTAAAACAACTGGCTCATAAGAGTCATTTGTTTTGAAACCAGACTATACTTGTGCTGTTTTTTTGATTCACTAAAAGAACCAGTTCATAAAGTCACTTGTTTAAGAATCAGACTTCACTTTCACTATATGTTTTAGTTCACAAAAAGGAATCAGTTTATAAGAGTAATTTCTTTTGGAATCAAACTACACTTTCACTGTGTGTTTTGATTCACCAAAGAACCAGTTCATAGAGAGTCATTTGTTTTGGAATCAAACTACACTTTTGCTGTATTTTTTTGATTCACTAAAAGAACTAGTTCATAGAGTCATTTGTTTTGGATTCAGTCTACAATTTCACTGAATGTTTTTGATCTGCTAAAACTGGCTCATAAGAGTCATTTGTTTAGGAATAAGACTACACTTTCACTGTATTTTTGATTCACTAAAAGAACCAGTTCACAGAGTCATTTGTTTGGAATCAGACTACACTTTTGCTGTATTTTCTGATTCACTAAAAGAACCAATTCATGGAGTCATTTGTTCTGAAACCAGACTATACTTTTGCTGTATTTTTTGATTCACTAAAGGAACTAGTTCATAGAGTCATTTGTTTTGGATTCAGTCTACAATTTCACTGAATGTTTTTGATCTACTAAAACTGCCTCATAAGAGTAATTTGTTTAGGAATAAGACTACACTTTTACTGTATTTTTGATTCACTAAAAGAACCAGTTCACAGAGTCATTTGTTTTGGAATCAGACTACACTTTTTGCTGTATTTTCTGATTAACTAAAAGAACCAGTTCACAGAGTCATTTGTTTTGGAATCAGACTACACTTTTTGCTGTATTTTCTGATTAACTAAAAGAAGCGGTTCACAGAGTCATTTGTTTTGGATTCAGTCTACAATTTTGCTGTATTTTTTGATTTACTAAAAGAACCAGTTCACAGAGTCATTTGTTTTGGAATTAGACTATACTTTCGCTGAATATTTTTGATTTGCTAAAACAACTGGCTCATAAGAGTTATTTGTTTAGAAATCACACTACACTTTCACTGTTTGTTTTTGATTCACTAAAAATAACCACTTTATAAGAGTCATTTATTTTGGAATCAGACTATACTTTTGCTGTATTTTCTGACTCGCTAAAAGAACCAGTTCATAGAGTCATTTGTTTTGGAGTCAGGCTACTCTTTCGCTGTATGATTTTAGTTCACTAAAGACTTGGTCTTTCCTCAAACAAGTCGATGGGAGCTACCACTTTACAGCTACAGAAATTAGCTGCATAGTGATCCTACAAAGGTGGCCGCTGAGCGAATAAATCAGAGTGAACGAACCAGTCGCTCATAAAGGTTCCTGAATAAATTAATGATTTTGATTGAATCAGTTGAATGAATGATTCAACAATTAAACACAGACACCTGTCACCACCTAATGGCGAAGCAATATAACCTGCACACCACTACTGCACAGACTGACAGCCTGTCAGTCAACGAAAGTTATGACACTAGGAGTTATTTCTGGCAATACCAAAAAAAGCTGTATTGAAATTGGTTTGTGGTTTGGTTCACGCTGTTTTAGAAGTCGCCCAACAGCAGCACAAAGCAAAGAGTTCTCACAGCGACCGTGATAGGCAGTGATGATGTCTGCCATCTCCCTCGGGAGGGCAGAGGGAGAAAGCGTTCGTCCGACATGGCTCGAATTAGCATAAAACATCCTACAGGTGGCTCCTCTAGGGCTTCTGTGAACTTTACTTTGCCTGTATCGTGCGCTTCCCAGGAGAACCGGTCCACAGGAATGTCTGTGGGAGGCTGTATGCGTGCAGTTTGACTCTAAAAAGGTAGACCGAGAGAGAGAGACAGACAGGTGTGACGGCTTTGAGTCATTTTACACCTTTGCACAGTCTGGGATGAAGAGCACAAAAGCCCCAAAATATTACTGAGTTGTACACTGTGAGCTGTCAGTGTCTCAAGATGTTTAGATTAGACCACCAGCAGATGTGACAGGATAGAAAGGACGGCCTGTAATTGCGTTAACTTAATATATCATCGCTGTGCAAGCAGAGCCAATATGTTGCTCTATTGATAATTAATCAGAAATTAATTAGAAAGCTATTAGCGAAATATGCAAATGCAGTTGGATATGTTGGCATGGAAAAATGCTAATGAGTGTATTTAGCTTCAGTTTATTTTTATCCGAGTTTTAGTAATAGTATTACTTCAAATTATTTATTTACTTAGCGTTTTTTAAGTTTAGGATTAATATATTTTTATTCATTTTATTTGGGTCAATGTCACTGTAGGGTGCCTTTTGGTGTCCTGTATATAAATAACTAATTTGCCATGATAACCTAACATAAAAATGACTATGAAAGGGTGTGTTATATTAGGCTAAGTTTTTTATATTCATAACAAAAGCATTACTTGGCTCTTTAGATACATTTTCTAGATTTTTTTAAAGTTTTGTGTAGGAGGATGCATGCTATTTTGCTATGTCCCACTGCTCATTAAATTTGAATGAGAGTAGAATATAGTCAGATCATAAAATGTAAAAAATAGTTTTATTAATATTTTGTTAAATATTTTGTGACTGTTAATAAAAACAATATTTTTATTTAATAAAAAAGAAGCGTTTGTCCTTGTCCCTTGAATGGTTGTCCACCCTGTCATATTGGGGAATTCGCCCCTTTAAGAAAAGGCCGTAACCTTTAGTGACATCTGGACAACAGATTTTTTGTCTCTTCAGTGGCGGGAATTTCAACAGCTGAGGTGAGTAAGTTGGTGACTTTTAAATTGACAAATTTCTTCATTTGAGTTTGCTTACTTGCTTTTCCTAAGCTTAACATGTCCACCCTGTCGGCATAAAATATGCCGCAAGTGATTAGAATACGGTATTTTCAAAATATGTAAGTTCAAATATCAAATTCTCTTTAACAACCAGACTAACTTTTTAGCTAGTCGCAGTTTGTTGTAAGCTAATATGCTAATTGAAGCTCAAAATGTCCACCCTGTCATTGTTCCAAAATGACACTTAGACTTGATAGGGTGGACATACACATGACAGGGTGGACATAGCATTCATTTGTAGTTAATATTGCTAAAAACTAATTATTTTTTTCAAAGTTGAAAAAATGTTTCATCATCATATTTTGTCATGGTTTGTGTGTTTGACTTTATGTGTCCACCCCGTCATGTGATTGTCCACCCTGTCATCTTGATATTTTAAAATAATATTTTAAATAATCATTCAATCATATCTATATAATCCAGTGTGTTCAGTAGCTAGGTGTGGGGGCAATAGCATGCAAACAAAAAATGGCATCCAAATATTACAGTTTCCTCCAAATAAGAAAAAAATACACATGCAAAAAAAGTTTCTTTAAAAACACATGGTCTTTTATGTATTTATAATTTGAAAGGGACATTATACCTTTCAGAAAAAATAATTTGCATCTTATTATTGTAATGAAAACGTAATTAACAGTAATATATATATGTCCATGACAGGGTGGACATATCTTATGGTTTATGCTTCGAATAATTGCCCATAATTATCTAAAAAAAAAATGTGTGGGAGCTCAGCTAATATGTTTATATAGTACCTGAGTGTTTACTATTTATAACACGACAGAAAATGAATGGGAAATTAAGACCAAAATCTTTAAGCTTTGTAAATTTTTTGGGCACTCTATGGTGATATTGACCCATTTTATTTTATTATTTCAATTAAAGAAAACAATTTTTAAATATTTTTTATCAGTACTGGCCCAGTTTCTCTCTGGAGCTTTGGAGGACATATTTGTGTTCCTGCAGAATGTCTTGATAAACTTTACAATTCACTTTTTTGTTGATGTCAGTAAGCTGCCCAGTCCTTGAGGCAGGAAAACAGCCCCAAACCTTGATAGCCCCGCCACCGTACTGTGTTGTGCCTTTCTTTTCTCCACGCATAGCCTTGTGTGTTTTTCCAAAGAACTCCACTGGTTTCAACTTTCGAATGTTTTGCCAGCAGCTGTGTGTAACATCCAGGTGCTTTTTTTGTTGACTTCAGACGTGCAGAAATGTTCTTTTAGACGCCAGTGGCTCCTTCCATGACCTTAGTCCTTGTTTAGCGCAGTGTAGACCAGGCGCAATGTCTGAAATGTTGATTTACCTCCATTTAGTTTCACATTGTTGCCAAATTAATGCAAAAATCCAGGTAATCCAAAAGTTTACATACATTTTCCTGCAGCTGTACGTTTTATAAATGTGTTTTGAACCCATGACCTTGGTTTTGCTTGTACCAAACTCTTCCAGGCAAACAACAAGAACATTTATTCATGAACTATTTACACTGATAAATAATCTACATTCTCACACATAAAATATATCCAACCAGATGCTTTCAAAGATCACTTTGGATGGCCTTGCTCTTTAATGTTTGCTTTTCTGGTTCATGCTCTCTCCCCGATCACTTGTACTCTGAATGAGAGCTACGCAGGAGCCGGGACGCCATCCTGAGAGAGAAAACTCTGAAGTGTGACTCTGAGAGTAAACAATTTCATTTATTGATAAAAACTAAAACACTCCGACTATGTTTAAAGTGACTCCCGCAGACATCGAGAGACGAAGCGGCCCCACTGTGCCACTCATGGTCCCACAATTCCCAACTGTTTCCTCTCTAACCCGTAAGGAATTTTTTCACCGTTGCTGACTGTTTTACTAGACTGCTTCGGCTCTGTCTCGAATCACACCTACAAATTCAAAATAGCGATGTTTCCTCATATCTAATGGGTGAAGATTGAATTGCCCACACAAAGCAGTAATAAAACATATCAGACAGTATCTGTGTGGTTCAGAGGAGATCTAACATATTCTAAATTACATTTACGGACTTCTGGGAACAATGCGTGTATCATAAATCTCCCAGATAAAACCACATCACGTACTGTACACACAGTTATTGAAGCCGTACTAGCAGTATTATTATTATTTCTGTTTTTGTTGTTATTATTAAGTTTTTTATAATCATTGTTATTTGTAGCAGATCTATATTTTTTTGTTATCAGAACATTGCAGTAAACGTCTGTACTGTATCTTCCATAATAATGCATCACCTGCGGGACAATTACTAGTTTGTTTACCATTAAAAGCCAGCATTTAAGACTAATCCAAAGGGTCAAGGTTTGATGTTTGATTGTTAGCATGTTTTTTCAATAGTTTTATTCAGCAAGGATGCATTAAATTAATCAAAAGCGTCAGTAAAGACATTTATGTGCACACCAAAAGCAAACTGAATTATTTGCGTGAATAGATTACACACAAAGTCAATGCAAAGATGTGAATAATTTGTGGCAGGCCGTACAAATGATGTGAACTGGGTGATGCAATTGCCACGAATGTACAATATTCGCTATGGAACGCCATGAAGGTCAAAAACACATAAAAAAAACATCGAAGATGCATTGTTTACACGTAGAATTCGTGTTGTTTACATGTGAAAAATGACGTGTGATCAATGCGTAAACAAACACGTCTTGTTTACGTGGTAAAATTCGGCATGTTTATGTGCTTGCTGGCATTCCATATCACCAAAATTTTAACTTAAGTGGGAAATTCACATGATGTGATTGTTGTGCAAGCCAGTCATTGAAGAGCTTATTGACGCGTCCGGTTTGACATATTTTTGTTGTTGATGCGTGGGAAGACACTCCTCATCGTGCAATGTTTTTATTCACGTGAGTGATGCAAAAAACATCACGTAATTAACGATTAATATTCGCTTCGCTTTTGGTGTGCACAAATAATACATGCTCTTCTTTTGAACTTTCTATTAGCGGTGTGCGACAATTTAAAAAAAAAATTCTAATGATAACAAAAAAACTCGCTATTTATTTCTTTTGATAATGATAATTAAATATTTTGTTGAGTGTGTTTTCTTACTTGTACCTTGGTTGGTTTATACCTGTCATGGCTAAAAAATAATTAAATAAATAAAATAAAATAAAACTAAAACCACCAGTAGGTGGCAGCAAGTCCCTTTCTTAATGATTAATCATTTTAAATGGTTCATTCAAATGGCGGGTTCATTTAGAAACCAATTAAGGGAATAAGTCATTGTGTCACTGACTCAAATGATTCATTCAAAAACAGATTCATTTAGGAATGAAACACTGCAGTGTTGCTCTAAGATCCACAAATGTTTTCATCTGGCTTTGTTTATGTGTTAAAATTACATTTTGAGCTTCCTGGCTTTCCGTATCACCCGAATCATGTCTTCTGAGCTAGATGAAAAATTTCAACTCGAGCTGGAAATTGGCAGCGAAGAGCACAGTTTAACATGTTCTTGTTGTTGATGTGTGTGAAGACGCTCCTCATTGCACAATGTTTTTTTTTTTCACACGTGAGTGCAAAAAACATCCTGTGAGTATTCTAGAGCGATTAACGTGAAACTAATATTCACTTCACTTATGTTACAAAAAAATGTATATTTCAATTAAATGAAAATAAATAATACTGCCAGTAGATCTCTACTGTCAGAACATCTACTAAAACTGCCAGTAGATGTCCCTTTCTTAATGATTCATCATTTTGAATGATTCATTCAAATGGCTGATTCATTTAGAAATAGGGAATGAATCACTGAATCATTGACTCAAATGATTCATTCAAAAACAGATTAATTCAGGAGCAAAACACCACAGTGTTGCTCTGAGATGCACAAATGTTCTCATCTGGCTTTGTCTTGGCTTTCCATATCACTTCCATATCATGTCTACCAAGCTAGATGAAAAATTTCAGCTCGAGTTGGAAATATGCAGCGAAGAGCTTGTTGACACGACCAGTTTGACATTGTTGTTGTTGTTGTTTTTGATGTACGTGAAGACACTCAATCGTGCAATGTTTTTACATACCTTTTAAAAACATACCTTCGCTGGTTTATGGCAGCAAGTCCCTTTCCTACTGATTCGTCATTTTGAATGATTCAATCAAATGGCTGATTCATTTAGAAACAATACAAGGGAATGGATCATTGAATCATTGACTCAAATGATTAATTCAAAAACAGATTAATTTAGGAACAAAACACTGCAGTCTAGCTCTAAGACACACGAATGTTCTCATCTGGTTTTATGTGTTTAAAATGACATTTTTGAGCTTCCTGGCTTTCCATGTCACCTGAATCATGTCTTCTGGACTAGATGAAAAAATTCAGCTCAAGCTGGAAATTGGCAGAGCTTGTTGAAGACGCTCCTCAACGTGCAATGTTTTTTTTTCCCCCGCGTGAGAGTGCAAAAAACATCCTGCAAGTAATCTAGAGTGAAAAACGTAATGCTAATATTTGCTTCACTTTTGTTGCGCACACCATTATAATGTTATAAAAGATTTCTATTAAAATAAATGCTCTTCTTTTGAACTTTCTATTAGGAGTATGTGATGTTAACAAAAAAAAAAAAGCGAAAATAGCAAAATAAATCTTGCTATTTATTGGGTTTTGTAACAGTGTGAGTGAGACGAGAGACGAACGGATCCATCTGCGAACTTTTATTAAAGGGATGAGACAGAGGCATAGTCGTACAGGCAGGGTCAGACAACAATGGCAGGCAGGTATAACGAAGGCAGAACGTGAGAATAGTCCGTGAGATGAGCTAGAGTCCAGAAGGCAGGCGGCGAGACAGAAG
>JAHKKF010523339.1:0-11235 GCA_019740295.1 Labeo calbasu | reverse complement strand
ACGCTTTTTTGATGCACAGAACTGTTGGAAAGTTACTCAAGTTACTCAGATTGACACTTTGTAACTCAAGGATGCATTAAATTGATCAAAAGTGACAGTAAAGACATTTATAATGTTACAAAATGTTTCTATTTCAAATAAATGCTGCTCTTTTGAGCTTTCTATGCATCTGTGAATACTAAAAACATTGATAATAAACATAAAGGTTCCTTGAGTGAAAAATTAGCATATTAGAATGATTTCTGAAGGATCATGTGACACTGAAGACTGGAGTAATGATGCTGAAAATTCAGCTTTGATCATATAAATAAATTACATTTTAACAGATATTCACATAGTAAGGAACAAGTTTAAATTGTAATAATATTTCAGATTTTTACTGTATTGAGCAGAAGAGACATCAAAACTCTAAAAAACATTCTGACCCCAAACAGCTTTTATTAGAATTTCTCCAATATGGTTTTTATTATTTAACGCTTTTTTGATGCACAGAACTGTTGGAAAGTTACTCAAGTTACTCAGATTGATACTTTGTAACTCAAGGATGCATTAAATTGATCAAAAGTGACAGAGAAGACATTTATAATGTTACAAAAGGTTTCTATTTCAAATAAATGCTGCTCTTTTAAGCTTTCTATGCATCTGTGAATTCTAAAAAAAATAAAATGTACCACAGTTTCCACAAAAATATTGTACACAACTGTTTTCAACAGTGATAATAATCATGTTTCTTGAGCAGCAAATCACAATATTAGAATGATTTCTGAAGGATCATGTGACTGGAGTAATGATGCTGAAAATTCAGCTTTGATCACAGGGATAAATTACTTTTAAACATATATTAACATAGAAAACAGCTATTATTTCACATTTTTACTATATTTTTGATCAAATAAATGACTTACGGTGAATGAATATCTGAATATATTTAACAGTGCACAGGTGAAAGTGTGTGTGTTGTCGCTCATTAAACGCTCTTGTAGTGTTGTGCGTGTGTCTGTGTGTGTTGTTTCTTCTGTCAGGACTGTATGTGCATGTACCAGTTTATCAACCTACTCTCAAACACACACACAGAGATGAATAAAACATGTGCTGGTCAGTGAGGCGCGTGATGAAACGAGCTGGAGCCGCTACAGGATCCGTGTAGAGACATCAGACACGTGTTTCATGTAAATACTGAGTGTTTGTGAGTCAGTCTGAACTCTTTTGCTCTCTCTCATTGTCCCAGATCACAGTCAGACTCCATCAGGATGCTCTGAAAACAACCTGGGCTCACCGTTAATCAAGAACTAGTCACCAAGTCACTTGATGATGAATTACAGACTCACATAAGTACAACTGTCACTGAACAGCAGCGTTTGACTGTTTTTATAACACATATGACCCTTAAAAATTACAGTGTCGCGTAAATATACATTCCTGATGCAAAGTGAATCAGAAGACATGAACCAGAAGACATTCAGCTTAAAAAACCTGACGTCAAAAAAATTCAGTATTTACAAAAGAGACAGACTGTAGCTGAGAGCTGTCGTACTGTAAAAACAAAAAATAAATAAATAAAACTTAATTTATTTTTTTAAATGTATTTCAGCTGGTTGCCAAGGCTGCATTTCTTTTGTTTGATTAGTCTAAATTTAAGTATTAAAATAACTAAAACTAAATAAACTTAAACAAAAAAATTAATTAGAAAAAATTAATAAAAATAATAGAAACATACAATAAAATTACTAACACTTTAACTAAAATTGAAGTGAAAACGGAAAATAAATAAATAAATAAATAAATAAACTTTTTATAAATACATTCTTGAGCACTGTGTCTTGCACTTTTAAAAATGCACAAATACTGTGACAAATTAGTCTACCTTAAATCGGATATTTTAATCAATGTTTTTTGGCACTGAATAAAACATATGTACAATTAAAATGTCTTTAGCGCTCTTCATCCACCAGCACTAAACTAATCCACTCGTTTTCTACATGCAAAGTGACTTACAAACGAGCAATTCACATGCAATTCAACAACTGAAGGACTCAAATGCAACTATTAAAGAAGGTTCAAACACTCACTGATGCTCCAGAAGGAAAAAACATGCATTAAGAGCCGGGGGGTGAAAACTTTTGAACAGAAAGGAGATGTGTACATTTGTCTTATTTTGTCTAAATATCATATTTTTTCCATTTAGTACTGCCCTTCAGAAGCTACAGAAGATACTTAAATGTTTTCCAAAAGACAAAATAAGTTCAATTTACCCTGATCATCACATTCCAAAAGTTTTCACCCCCTGCTGTTAATGCATTGCATTTCCTTCTGGAGCATCCGTGAGTCTTTGAATCTTCTGTAATAATTGCATAGGAGTCCCTCAGTTTTCCTGAGTGTGAAAAGATGCTTCTCAAAATCATACAGTCATTGTTGGAAAGGGTTCAAATACACAAAAATGCTGAAAAACCAAAGAATCTGTGTGACCTGAAGGATTTTTCTGAACAGCAGTGCAGTTTAACTGTTCAGGACAAACAAGAGACTCATGAACAACTATCACTAAACAAAAACACAGCTATGGATCATTCAGGTAACAACACAGCATTAAGAATCAAGCGTATGTAAACTTTTGAACAGGTCATTTATAAATTCAACTATTTTCTCTTGTGGACTATATGTAAACATCTTATATGTGAAATATCTTATTCAGTTCAGTACTAAATAAACATTAACATGCATTTAATATGATCTCTCTTATTTTGGTAAAACAGTTAACATTTTACAGATTTTGAAAGGGGGATGTAAACTTTTGACCTCGACTGTATACTCAACTCAAATTCAACACAAGCTGGAGCGTATGTCAAAGTAACGGCACATTATAAAAGTCATCCTGTTGTCGTGTCTTTCTTCTCTCTGACAGATTCAGTGTTTCCTGTCACAGTATTGTTCTAACCCTAATGCACTACCTGTAAAGTTTTCAATACACAGAAGAGCTTACAAACATCTTCAACAAGAAATGCTTGTGGAAGGTGTGCGAACACAAAGACGATAGATGAAGCGGCGCAGCACACCTGCCTCCCGCTCCGGATGTCACGCTGCGCCGACGCTGTTGTTGTTTATGATAATGAAACGATATCAGAGCAGATGAGCGTTTATAACGTCTAACAGGGTTACACCGACATTAATATTTCACACGGTAAACACAAATGCTATAGCCTGATACTGAGCATGATATTGTAAACACAGTGCATGGTTTCACTGATGTAAACATCACACACGCCGCTGCAATGCCAGCTGGGAAGTACTGCTGGAAAAAACACCAATTGGACAGGCAGATTGGCCCAACATCAGAGCAGCCAATCGCACTACAATGCTGACATCGCTCACCTTTGATTGGCTGAGCAAAGAGTGAAAAAACTGGGACGACTCCCTGAAGAGCAGCAGAACATCAGCCAATCAGAATGAAGGAGATTTGACTTGAGTTCACCTCCACAGCTACACAAACCTTTACACACGTGCCAAAAAACTGTCCCAGATAAGGACAAGATGTTTGGATCTTATTGTTCATGATTGGAGCTCCACACATTTGTGCTTAGCACACTACTTGACTCGTAGACTTAAATGCATCACATGTGAGACCCTGGACCACAAAACCAGTCACACAAGTATATTTGTAGCAATAGCCAAAAACACATTGTATGGGTCAAAATGATCAATGTTTCTTTTATGCCAAAAATCATTAGGCTTTTAAGTAAAGATATTTGTAAACTTCCTTCTGTAAATGTGTCAAAACTTAATTTTTGATTAGTAGTATGCATTGCTAAGAACTTCATTTGGACAACTTTAAAGGCAATTTTTGCAATATTTTGATTTTTTTTGCACCCTCAGATTACAGATTTTCAAATAATTGTATCTCGGCCAAATATTGTCCCATTCTCACAAACCATACATCAATGGGGAAAGCTTAATTATTCAGTTTTCAGATGATGTATAAATCTCAATTTCAAAAAATGAACCCTGGTTTTGAGGTCCAAGGTCACATTTGTGTTATTTTAGTATTACTAAGATACTACTGAGCTAATAGTTTTATTAATATTTTGAATTAGTTTCTATTTCAGTTTTATTTCATGGTTTAATTAACTAATGTTAATTTTTATAATTATTTTTTTCCATGTCAATTTTAGTTTAGTTTTTAGGTTTTTAATACATTTATTAAAGTTTTTTTTAATATTTTATTTTATTTTATTTTATTTCATTTCAATAACATTTTTTATTTTTTATCAGTTTTGAAAAACTGATACTATGATACATTTTATGTTTCAGGACTTTTTGATGAATAGAAAGTTCAAAAGCAAAGCATTTATTTTAAATAGAACTCTTCTGTTACATTATAACAGTATGTTTTGTAAGACGTTACTGTCACTTTTTTATCAATTCAATGCATCCTATATGCAAAACTCACTGTATACACATCACAAAAAATATAATAAAATGATAATAAAAATATATACACACAAAGAACAACTACAGTACAGCATATTGACTGAAACATATTTATATTTAGAGTACTTTTAGGAAAGTTTTTTTTTAAATATTTTAGTAAACGTCTATTAGTAATTAATTTTTTTTTATGGTTTTAGTTTTAGTAACTATAATAACTCTACAGCCCACCAATTATGTTACACCATCCTAAAAACTCTTAAACAGCTTAATAAGACATGCTTATATTTGTAGTGATTTTCCATGAAACCTTGCAAAGCAGCAGTGACATTATTAGCAAATGATTCAGTCTGATGTTGAAACACAAAGAAAGGCTGAATCTCCCTCAGGTGTGTGTGTGTGTGATCAGATCATAATGACTCATTACACACTTTCTTGTTCCTCTGAAGCACAAATCACAACACAAGCATCAAACTGAAACCTTGTTTCTCCTTCAAACCGCAGTGAGTTAACGTGAGGAAATCCAGCAGATCACATCAGCGTCTTTACTGCGGTAAACTCTCTTAAAACAACATGAATCGCAACATAATGTCAGGTGAATGAAACAAGACTATTGGCACACAAAAGCAAAAGATATTAATTACAAATAATTTTCATAAAGCATCTAATATGCCTTTTGCATATGCATTATATTTTATTTTATTTTTTTGAGGATTCACAAATGAATAGAAAGTTCAAAACAGCATTTATTTGAAATATAAATCTTATGTAACATCACAAATATCTTTGTCACTTTTGATCAATCTGATGCATCCTTGATACCATGGTACTGTTTTCGTAAATATAACTACATGCTCAGGAAGAGACACAAGCATGTGTTTGTGTGTGTGCAGCTCTGACATGTTCGTTTGTGTGCGTGTGTGTGTGATTTAATCACCCCTGAGGCCGTGAGAGGGCGAGCAGGAGAACGGGTGAACATGATAGAAAGAGACAAGTGCAACAAACCAAGAGAACGAGGAACCGTCTCTCTGTCTCTCTCTCCCCTTCGGCTCTTTTTGTCCACTCTGATTTTCAGACACTATTAAACAGGTTAACCGCCGCAGCGCTCCGATAGCACATCAGAAATAAGTGCATTGCGAGTTATTAAAGGTAATGTATGATACGGCGTATGCAGAGGAGAGACGCTGACCTTTATTCACCCACAGGCTCCGGACACGGACTGAATAACATCATCTGTCATCTGCCGTCAGCACTCGACCACGATCTGAGCTGACCGGAGCTGAACTAGTCCTGACGCAAGCGCTCACACGGTCCAACTAAAGACTGAAGATAAACCACTGTTTGCTAGTTGCTATTGCCAATTAGTTTCATTCTAGAAATCATTACATTGGACAAACATCTGGACAGTACAAGTTTAGTCATCAATATCTTCCCTTATAACTACTACTACTACTACTACTAATAATAATACAATTTTACCAAACTGTACATTTAAAATAATTGACCTAAATAATAGTTTTTATTTAATGGTTTCTGTAATATGACAAATTTGAATATGCATATTAATAAAAAATCCATATTTTGTGTGCATATTATTTCTCTTACTTTTTATTATGTGTCATATATTTATCATTTTACTGTATTTTTGTGAAGCATAATAATACAAGTTTTTTATACAAAGGTTTCTGTGTATTATGACACATTTAAACATGCATATTTATATTAAAAAATGCATTTTTTGCGTGCATATTTTTTCTCTTACTTTTTATTGCAGTATATGTTATACATTATGCTTTTAGCATTTTTATTATATTTTTGTGAAGCATATAATATGACATGTACAGTAGTTGCTATTGCTAATCAGTCTCATTCTAGAGATCATTCGATCACACAAACATCTGTATGGTACAAGATTAGTTAGCAATATCATCCTGATAACTACTACTACTACTACTACTACTACTACTAATAATAATAATACAATTTTGCCAAACTGTACATTTGAAATAAAAGACATAACTAACAGTTTTTATACAAAGGTTTCTGTGTAATATGACAAATTTGAACATGCATATTTATTAAAAAAAAAAAATGCATATTTTGCATGCATATTTTTTCTTTTTATTATATGTCATAAATTATATTTTTATCATTTTTATTGTATTTTTGTGAAGCATATAATATTACATGTACAGTATAAAGGTTAGGCTCAGTAAAAAATTTTAATGATTTGAAAGCGCTTTCTTCTGCTACCAAGGCTGCATTTTTTGATCAAAAACAATAAAAATTCTGAAATATTATTGCACTTCAAAATAATGGTTTTCTATGTGAATATCTGTTAAAAAGTAATTTATTCCTGTGATTTTCAGCATCATTACTCCAGTCTTTGGTGTCACATGATCCTTCAGAAAGCATTCTAATATGATGATTTTCTGCATTTATTTGATAAAAAAATGCAGTAAAAATGTGAAATATTATTATAATTTCAAATAGCCATTTTCTATGAGAATATCTGTTAAAATGTCATTTATTTCTGAAATTAAAGCTGAATTTTCATTACTCCAGTCTTCAGTGTCACATGATCCTTCAGAAATCATTCTAATATGCTGATTTGCTGCTCAAGAAACATCTCTGTTATCAATGTAAACATAAATACCTGTTAGTAGTATACCTTTTAGTAGTATAATAACATATATATGACCTCAAACCAAATAAGCAACCAAAAAGCCTTATAAACTCAGCTCTGACGAATGCTGAAGGGTTTAATTAAACAATCATTAAAGGTGCGTCATCAGCCGTTTCGTGGTGCAACTCAAAGAAAGTGTACAAAAATTTTAATCTGAGGAAGAATAAATCATTAAAGTTTCAATGAGGCGAGAGATCAGTTAATTAAAGTAGCAACAAAAGCAGATCGCTTTAAATCTGTGATGATGGTGGTAACGGCGGAGTAATACGCTCTCGTTTCTCATCGTCTGCACTAATTCAATGATGGAAAGGTCAGCGCTGAATCACGAGCGAACAAAGACGCTCCTGCACCTGAGGGCCGAGAGACCCAGTGCGGGAAAGAAAGAGAGAGAAGGAATTCAAAACACAAACTTAAAACTAAAATTTTTCTAATCAGCTAATGAAGCTAATGAAACAGATGAGAAAAGCACTAAAAACCAGTGACAATATGGAGAAAAACTCCTTTAGCTGCATGTCGTTTGACTGCAATCGTGAGGAAACGTCATCAGCGCTGCAAATGAAGATCTCTGTGAGGACACTGCTTTCAACACATGACATGAAGTGAAGAGAAGAGTGTGTGTGTGTGTGTGTGTGTGTGTGTGTCGTGAGCTTGACGGGAGCCTGAAGTTAAACTGCATTACAGACAGTGACAGTGTGTGTGAGGAGAAGAACACGACTGGAGGAATGTTACAGCGGATTACATCAGCCAGAGTCCTGCCTAACAACAGCACAACACACACACACACACACACACACTCCTGCCTGACAACAGCCCAGCGTTCATCCATACAAACTACCTGTTGGTCCTTCATTCCTGTCATGAACTCACCACTCAAAACACAAAATCTTGATTTTTATTGATTTAACAAGATGTAGATGAGTTTGTTTCTTCATCAGATTTGGAGAAATGCATCATTGCATCACTTGCTCACCAATGGATGTAAATGGGTGCCATCAGAATGAGAGTCCAAACAGGTGATAAAAACATCACAATAATCCACAAGTAATCCACACCACTCCAGAAGACAAAAGCTGAAACAAATCCATCACTAAAATGTTTTTAACTAAAATATGAGTCCACAATCAATAATAACACTTCCTCCAGTGAAAAAGTTTTCTGGTCTGAATCAGGAGAGAAATCTGCACCGTTTACAAGCCAAAACAGTCCAACACAGCTTAATGTGAGAGACAACAGGAAATGGACTTTATTGAACTTTATATAAGTAAATAAAAAAAAGTTTGTCAAGATAAACTTTAGGTAGCATGTTTCTAGCATGTTTTTTTTACATGATTAGCAAGTTACTAGCATGACTAGCATTTTGCTAGCACATTTCTAGCATGACCAGCAAGTTACTAGCATGTTGCTAGCATGATTAACACGTTACTATCATGTTGCTAGTTTGTTTCTATCATGATTAACATGTCACTAGCATTATTGGCATGTTGCTAGCATGTTTCTAACGTGACTTTACAAGTTACTAGCATGTTGCTAATATGATTAACATGTTACTAACATGATTAGCATGTAACATATTGCTAGCATGTTTTTTACCATGATTAACATGTTACTAGCATGATTAGCATGTTATTAGCACGTTACTAGCGTGTTTCTAGCATGGTTAACATGTTGCTAGCATGACTGACATGTTGGTAGCATGTTTTTTAACATGACTAGCAAGTTACTAGCATGATTGGCATTTTGTTAACATGTTTCTGGCATGACTACCACATTACTAGCATGTTTCTAGAATGAGTTACTAGCATGAGTTGCAAATCACTACCATGTTGCTAATGTGTTTCTAACATTATTAGCATGTTACCAGCATGATTAACATGTTACTAGTATGTTAACATATTTTTAACATGATTAAGAAGTTATTAGCATGTTTCTAGTATGATTAGCATATTGTTAACATAATTGACATGTTGGTAACATGTTTTTTAACATGACTAGCAAGTTACTAGCATGTTCCTAGTTTGTTTCTAGCATGATTGGCATGTTGCTAACATATTTCTGGCATGACTACCAAGTTACTAGCATGTTTTAGCATGATTAGCAAGTTACTAGCATGTTGCTAGTATGTTTCTAACATGATTAGCATGTTACTAGCATGATTAAAAAGTTACTAGCATGATTAGCATATTGTTAACATGATTAACATGTTACTAGCATGTTTCTAGCATTATTAACATGTTTTTAGCATGCTTAGCATTTTACTAGCATGTCGTTAACATGTTTCTAGCATGTTTCTATCATGATTTTAAGTTACTAACATGATTAGCATGTTGTTAGCATGTTTTAACATAGGTATCTTAAAAGCATGTTGCTAGCATGTTACTAGCATGATTAGCATTTTTCTAACAGGTTTCTAGTATGATTAGCAAATTACTAGCATGTTATTAACATGATTAGCAAGTTACTAGCATGATTAGCATGTTGTTAGCATGTTGTTAGCATGTTTTAACATGATTAGTATCTTACTAGCATGTTGCTAGTATGTTACTAGCATGATTAGCATGTTTCTAACGTGTTTCTAGTATGATTAGCAAGTTACCAGCATGTTGTTAACATGATTAGCAAGTTACTAGCATGATTCCAGTTGCTAAGCTTGGCTTGCTAGTGAGACAGACAGACAGACAGACAGAAATAGAAATAGAAATATTAGAGTGGAATGGCTTGAATGAGTTTGAATTGATTAGAAATAGTACATAGAAGGGAAGCTTAATTGAGTCTCAAAGGATTCTGGTAGTTTAAATCCGTCAATGTAAGTCTATGAGACTTTTATGATTTTTAATCTTAATTTTTATGAAATGCGTAAATCGGATCGGTCTGAAAAGATACAGCAACTCGAGTCAAATCAGTCTATGGGCTGAGTTTCTCAAGCCAAACTAATAAATATATAAATAACCAGGAAGTGAGGACAGACGCTGATAGAAACAAACAGCTCCATCTCCGGTTGAATCAGCCGAGCCCAACCAAACTAATACAGACACACGTTAGCGAGCGCCTCCCGTCTCAATGCGGACGTCGTGACAAATAATCTGGGTGTGCCGCCTTCATCCAAAGCCAGACGCTCTCGCCCAGCTTCCTCAAGCATGCCAGGTGCATTATGGTTACGGATGAGGCCCAAACAAAGAGCGGCGAGAATAAATGTGAACTAGATGAGGGCACATATTTTACAGTGACACCTCGTGTGAGTTTATGGAGCTCGGCTGACAGACAGCGATGGTCCCAGATGCCCACCTCAATGTCTCATTCTCTCTCAAACATGATCGAACGCTGTTTAGGGCAAACCGTCTCATCAAGCAGGAACATCTAAGCAGGAGACGCCTTTAAGGTGGAGGCTAAAAATGGCAGCGATGCCTCATATCGGACAGTCCATTAGCTTTGACCTGAGCGGAGGACTGATCTCTTCATACAAACACTGACCATCAGCGTTTCTCTGACAAAAACCTAATGTGGCGACACCAATTGGATGGTATCAGATGGTAATTGCACTGTGAGCGAATTTCACAAAAAGAAATGGCCCATAAATCATATATACATGAGTGATTGATTTGTATTTTTCTACCATATTTACCAGGATTTCATATATTTTATACATGTATTTTACATATATTTATATAAATATGACATATAGTAACCACACTGTACCAACAAATGTCCTTTAAAATATATTTTAAAATTCTTTATTAATTTATTATTATTGTTTTAATTTCTTAAATAATTAGCACCAAAAATAAAGTATATAAAATAAAAAAAGAAAGTATGTAAAGATTAAATAAATAAACACTTTTTTTAAAAAACATATTACCGCGGTATGTCCCACAAGAAATGTCCTATAATAATAATAATAATAACAATAATTATTATTACTATTATTATTATTATTTTATATATTACATTATTTGTAATAAATTATTTAAATTAGTTTATTTAATTACACTTTTTTTAACATATATTTAGATAAATATAAAATATGGTAAATCACCAAAAAACAACAACAACAACAACAAAAAAGTACTACTACTACTAATGCCAATATTTACATTAATAACTATTTTTAAAAATAATAATTATATTGTATTATA
>JAHKKF010523336.1:0-30974 GCA_019740295.1 Labeo calbasu | reverse complement strand
TTACATGTTACCTCCCTAACACATCTACTGCTTACACCGTTGATCACACTACAAACAAGACAAAACTACAATGCTATAAGAAACAGAAAAGATTAATTCATTGCTTACCTGGGTGTTCAGTCTATGGTTAGCTCACCTCACCTCTTATCTGACAAGTTTTCGGGTTTGAGTCGTACGTGACAGCCCCATAAGCTGAACGAACGACTCCAAAAACCCGAAGACTCGAAACAGGTGAACTAATTCCAGTACAGAACCTAATAGGATGTTGCGCATGCGCGACTGAACGAATCACTCCCCGAGACGACTCAATCGTCCCGAGTCACATTAAAGATTCGTTCAAAATTAACGAATCGTTAAAGAACGACCCATCACTATTGAATGTTTCTTTATGTAATTTTCCTCTCCATATAATAGACTTATATGGTTCCCCTGAGTTTTAACTTCCAAAATGCACTTTAAATACAGCTTCAAAGGGCTCTAAATGATCCCAGCGAGGAATAAGGGTCTTATCTTGCATAACGATCGGCCATTTTCTAAAAAAATTACAATTCATATACTTTTTAACCTTAAACGCTCGTCTTGTCTAGGTCTGCATGTTTTCTCCCGTTCAAGACAATTAGGGTATGTCGAAAAACTCCCACCTAATTTTCTCCTCCAACTTCAAAATCGTTCTAAATCGCTGCAGAAGTACAGACCCAGTGTTTACAAAGTGAACATGCAAAGAAGGTCAAACGCACTTTACAAAAAAGGTAAAAAAAAAAGCGATGTAGGACGATTTTGAAGTTGGTGAAGAAAATGAGTTGGGAGATAAATGTAAATTGTTTTTTTTTGTTTTTGTTTTTGTTTTTTTAAGAAAATAACCAGTCGTTTCGCTAGATAAGACCCTTATTCCTCAGCTGGGATCCTTTAGAGCCCTTTGAAGCTGCATTTAAACTGCATTTTGGAAACTTTGCAAACTCAGGGCACCGTATAAGTGCATTATATGGAGAGGAATCCTGAAATGTTTTAATCAAAAAACAATTTCTTTACGACTGAAGAAAGAAAGACATGAACATCTTGTATGACAAGAGGGTGAGTAGGCCTACATTTTCTGTACATTTTTGTTCTGGAAGTGAACTACTTCTTTATAAAAAAAAAAAAAAAAAAGTTGCAGAAAAGACAACACACGCACCATTTCTCTTTTAAGATTTTATTTTACAGCAGAGAAATTATATAAAGCATTCAGAAAACATTTTCCATATTTTAAGGGCAATTCAAAATGTTTTGCATGGCTTCAGCAGCTGAATATTTATTTCTTTATTTTTTTAAAACATATCCAACAATTCAGTGATGCTCTCACATGCACAGTTACAAAACAAAAACGAAAAAAAGAATAAAAAAATAAACAAATCTAAGTAAATAAATAAAACTCACAAGAAGGACAGAAAGAGGGAGACGGCCGAGAAAACAGCACATGAGGCAAAACTCATCAGAGGAGGAAAAGGAGAAGGAGGATACGAGGAGCACAAAGCAGGTATGAAGGAGAAAGAGAGAGAGAGAGAGAGAGAGATAGAGGGGAAAACAGAGGTCTAATACTAGCTTCACATGCAGAGTGTTGAAAGCCCACTGCCCTGTAAGAAATATGGGCTCATATTTTATCTTTTTTTTTCTATTCTTCATTTTAAAATGATGAAAACGTGCATTAGGGCTGGGAAATATGAAATCAATGTCCACAGACCACTGAACACCTCTCTCTGTGTACCTGTAATTGCATAAGAGGAAGTGAACTAAGCATGTCCCAATGTTATTTATTTATTATTTTTGTACTTTTTCTATTTTTATGATTTTTTCTTTTATGTTTGACTTATCCATATTCTTTCAACCTAAAGAGCTTGTCTAAAACAAAGTGTTTATTGCTCTGTACTTGTAAGTGAAAAGCTTATAATCGAGTGGTTTTTCGGTTCCGTTTAAGCCTAACCTGCATTTCCGGAGTTCCAAAGAGAGGAATTTAGGACATCGTACAAACTTCCAACTGCACCAGTAGTGTTTTCCCTCGCTCGGCTAAAACCCTCACATGTGCTCGTGTGGTCGTCCGTGTTCATATGTCGAGATAAAGCACATACAGTAACGTACCAGGGCTCGGGGAGGGAATTCAACTCGGATGGTGAGCTGTACAAAGTGCATATTTCTCTTATCTGACACAAAAATACGCAAAGCATGATCCGGATGCACGTATACTGAGCTGTTTCATACGAGGACGGGATCTCCCACCTTATTCTGAAGGTATTTGGCGCTGAGGTATACTTATGCATTCCCAATCCCATGGGGATATGGCAATACTAAATGAGCGATGATACCTGCACGAACGATGATACCTGCTCAGTTTTGGAAAAATGGTCTAAAAACTCTATAAACATACACGGTCTATCCTGTTACCCGAGTGACAGTCTGTCTCTGAAAGCAGTGAACGGTGTAGTGATGTACAGTACACATGGAAGTACATATTCCCAGTGGTTTCTCCTGTTGATTCTGAGCTGAACCTGGAGACTTAACCTAACCTAATCTAGTCTCCATGCGAAAACACCCTCTCCCTGTTTTAGCACCCTGAGTAAAACTACAAAAGGGAGGCAGATTTTTTGATTTTTTGTTTTTCCCCTTCCCTAAGATGAATGACCCAAACTGAGATACATATACCTGGTGATCCATAAACAGCTTTTCCTGGTGATTTCTGAGGACTTTCGCTTATGATTTCCTGAAGTTTCAAGTCGGAAGAATATTATTCGGATGAAAAGGGACGTAAAGGGCGGCCGCCTTCGCTTGGAGTTGTGCTCTGACTTGAATCTAACAACCGGATGAAATTATTATATAATGCGCCAACTTCACCGAGCGTGTCCTACTTTCCTGGCCCAGTTTAGATCCGACATGGAAAAAAAGAGAAAGAAAAGTACACAAAATGAACGAAATAATGAAAGCATGCATAGTATGTTATTGGGTCACTCGAAAGCTTTAACAAAAGGGGGACGAAAAACCCAAAATGACAGGTGCCTTCACTCTGCGTCCGCGTTTGAGGAGTGAAAAGGGCGTGAGAGGAGGAAACAGACCTGGGAAAACCAGCCTTTAGCGTTGCATACCATAAAAAAAGATCAACTGGTTCTTCTTTAGGATCGACACACTCCTGATATCGGTTGAATGTTTTAGGCACTTTCTATAATAATACTGATATTGAGTCTCTGAGATCATGAGGAAACGTTAACTTCTAAAACGATGGGTCTACATGTGGGGAGTAGAAAGAAAACTACACAGGTAATATATTTCAGCAGATAAGCACCACATTCTTTCCTCGTCCTTCCTTTTTAACAGGCAATATGTGCTGGTGTAAGTTAAAATGATGCCTCTCGTCAGCTGAAGTCGCTTTGGAAATTCAGGGGGTCTCAAATTTCTTTCAGAGAAATTTGTCAAAGCAGAAAAGAGGAACAAAATCAGTATGATTCGATGTGACTCAACCATGGGGTTTTGAATGTCGGTAGCAGCCCCCCAAGAAATGACGAAATAATGAAGAACAAAACAGGAATATGAACACATGGCAGTCGTAACGTATGTGTTTTTAGGCTACATTCACAATATTTGTCCATGCCCTCTCAGTGTTTGATTCCTGTTCGAGAAATGACATTTTTTTTCTAGTATGTAAGCACGTGTATGGGCATCGCCTGCTTGAAAGAACCATTCACAACCCTCACGTCAACATCATTTTTAATTACATGGCCTACTTTTAACCTCCTCCATTGTTGAATGTGAGTACACTTTCTAGTCATGTTATACAAGACAAAACGTGGAGACATTTCATCCTCAAACCTCAGCTGTAACTGTTGGGTGTGTGAGTGAAGTTTGGTCATTCAATACTAGTTCTCAATGGAATAGCTTATTTAAGTCCCGTAGCATTCACATGACTGGTCACCATCGGTTAAAAAAATCAAAACAAAACACTATTTTATTCCCGCTAACCCTGAAAAAGAAAGGTCCAGTTGTGTCTGACGGATTCGTTTGGCTCTTCCGCTAAATCTACGGTTTTATCGTGATTCTTGTCATGCTTTAGAGAATGTTCTGTGCAAGAACATTTCCAAGTCTTATAGTGAAGTTGTTCAAATCGTATTACAGACCATTGCCACTACATTTTATCTTTACATTATGTTCAATGTCTTAAAGTTTCATGCACATGGCTCCTTCTTCGCAACCAGTATTTACAATATTTACAAACAATACAACCGTACATCTTGGGCGTTCAAAGAAAACTATACAATATATTTTTTGTTGTTCGTCTCTTAATGCGTTATAATCCAATTTACGAATAAAATACTATATATTCTTAAATACAATCCTCTTCGGAAAAAGTTTCTGGCTATCAATGTTCCTTCACCCATCTTCATATGTACAGGGACCACTCAATAGTCAAAAATATGGATTTTTCTTTTTTTTTTTTTGTTTTTGAAGCTTCTGTATAGGGACCCTTCAAAAAGTCAAGAAGTCAAGGCAATGTTCAGTGAAACTCCACGGGAAAGCTTGTGGCGGCTTTCCGGAGCTCTTCGAAATCAGTAACAATGAAGAAACGTATCACAACACGCACACGCACACACAAAAATGGAAGATAACCTTTGCAAATATACGTTTGGCGCTGTGGCACGATTGATAGTACAGTTCACATTAAAAAAAGGTCCGTTTTTAAAACAAGGAGATCATTTAAAACCTTCACACAAAACCTTAAAAAAAAGGCAAAAAAATCAAAGAAATCAATGAAGCTAATAAATAAATAACTGAACTATATAAAAATAATGGTCTTTATAACAATATACTCGGAAACAAACAAGCTTATACGGTTCAGTTTGATGGTGCCACAATATCACCAGTATGAATGAATGAAAATAAAACACAAAACATTTACATAGCATGCAGGAGCGTTTCGCTCAAACACATGCACTGTATCCAGATTCAATTCAACAAACACGGGACACACAAAGTCAGGCCAGCAAAAATGACATTAAGAAAAGGACCCATAAGAAAGTCGAAAACAGTGCACACGAAACAGTAACCCAGAGGGCTTCGCTTCAATCCCCCAAGTTGTCGTCAGAAGTCCCCGAACCCCCATAAAGACAAAGGTAAGACACTGATATTCAAACCCAGCATTTTTGCCCTGACCCCATCTACATTCATATGAAGGCTTCCCTTTGAATGAACGGACAGCATTTGTCAAAAACAAAGATCTGTGGAGATGAGAGACTGATTTCAAATACTCTGCATGCATATGGTCACTGAAATGAGGCCTTTTTTTGGTTTACATTTTCTAGGTTTTGTTCTTTTTTTTGTTCCCAAACTGATTGTTGTATTTTTTTTCCTTTCAAAATATAAAAATGTAATCTGAAGCGGCTTCCAGCATGACGTTCGATCTGTTCATGTCGCGTGATATTTTACAAGCGTCGTCGGAATAAAAAGCCTTTGCTCCTTGGTCTTCCTTCGTTTTTTTTCCTTTTTTGTAATCTAAAGAAAAAAATCTATGAAGAGTGCAAAAATGCCATGAAGATAATGTCATATTTCCCCAATAGTCTTGAGTTCCCCCGGAGCGAGAAAATACACAATGCAGGAGCAGAATCAGTCACAAACGCTGCTAGAGTTCAACCGTCGCATTTCCGATGATCTTCCGTCGTTTCCGCTTCCTGAATAATTTTTGCTTTTTTCGGAAATCGTTTGTCTCTTGTAAAAACGCACTGAAGAGGAAGAGAAAGAGTCCGCTCGGAGATGTTACATTGCGACGGGGCTCTTTGCGGCGCTCTCATGTTCCTTGGCCTTTCTCAATTCTTTCGCCCTGAAAATAGACCAAAAAACAAAGTATTGCACGGTTAGCCTGAGGGTTCACAAGCATTCTGGGCCCTCAGAGGAATCACAGACCATTAACCAATACACCTGCTAGTTTCATTACTGGAATCTGTCTCCTCACTGGAATCAGCAAGAACAACAAATATACCCCACTATTAATGACAAAGACCTTTAAAGTCTCAAGAAACATGTAGGACACAAATACAGCAACTCAAAAGCTAAGTCACACTTGAAAATATCAATGGCATTGCATTAGACTGCAAAACATCAAAGCATCCAATTTAAAATAAACATTTGGACACTTTGTGGTTGTCAAATGTTACACGTCCACAGTCCAGCTGCTCGAAAGTCAAAGCAAATATGGCTCGGAAAAGTTCCTGCTCGAGCACAGATGATACTTGGTTTGATATTTTGCATCTAATCCAATGACATTCACACATTTTTAAGTGTGATTTAAATGTCTGAATACTTTTTTGGCCGCTGTATAGCACAAATGTCTTTCGGTAAAAATGTGGCATTTTATAAATCTGACATCTAAGAGTCTACAATCAGGTTACAAAGCAAACACATTTTAATATATTAACAAAAAAAAAAATCCTCCGGATCCAAGTAAACCATCCAATCTTAATGCTATAACCTTGAAAGAGTGACAATATATAACCCTAAAATTCATGCACAAAACATCACAGAAATTACATCAAATTCTTACTTAAATGTTTAGATTTGTCATCATGTTATACTTCTACATCTAAGAACTTAGCACCCAACATTTTGTACCCCCAAACACGTTGTTAGATCACAGTTTGACCCCCGTCCCGCCCTCAGCCCCCAAATCAAGCTTATAAAAGCTGAAAGAGATGTATAAAACAGGCAGCCAGGCATTCAAGACAGTTCCTCTTCCACAGAGAAAGGGATGTTATTTCAAGCATGCCCTGATAGAAGCAAGGCCTCCATATCTTTAGCCATCATGCAATTGCCAAATGCACTACCCAGCAGTCCTTAGTGTTGTCATAAGCATCCTCATAACAAGAGAGATGGAGGAGACTTAAGGGAGATAGAGGGATCGAGAGAGAGATTGAGAGAAAAAGAGACAGACAGAGAGAGAGAGACAGTGCTTTGTTAGTTTTGCAATTAATGCATCATCTGTATTTGATGGTTAGTAATCTATAGTCCTCTCTCTCTCATATAAGGCTCAGTCAACTCGGGCTCCAGTCGGCCATCATGCATGCAGGCATAAAGCAATAGAGAAAATAAGATAAAAGAAAAGAGGGAAAGAAAGGACAGATAGAGTCATAGGGAACAGCAGAGTCCGAAATCAAGGTACATAGATGTGGAGAACAAGATGAAAGAAAAGGGAGAGACAGGGAGATAAAAGAAGAGAAAATCGAGGGGTACGAACTGATTTACTGAGGCTGCACTCACCCGTTTGAATAGTCTATGGTCCATCAAGGGGCTTTGCATAAACAGCAAAACAACACCAGACAGCTATTAGTACACACTGAGGTTGGGTTGGGTTGGGGAAATGGGACCAAACACAATAGGGCTTTCTAACAGAGCCATGAAAACACCAAGGTTTGTCTGTTGCTCTCCTATGACTCCTGACAATCGTGTTGGTGTGCGATTATAAAGTGAGAGATTATAAAATGTGCCTCTAACCTTCAGGATATTAAAGATTCAGGTGCAAGTATACCACAGAGTGAGTGTGTGTGCATGCTAGAAGAACAGGGCCGTAGGAACACAATGCGCTTGGTGGAATTTCTCGTCTGTGACCTACCTGTGACGGCACCGCAGCAGAAACCGCATGATTTTTCTGGCAGCCTGGTCTTGTCTCTTGGTCAGTAAACTGCTTCTAAAACAAAATGATCAGCATGAGTGACTGCATGCTTTGGCAAGTAAAACCAGACATTTAGCCTGTGCAAAAATTGCCGCTTTGATCTGTGGAAGATTACAAATTGCTATGTGCTGTGCAGTTGGGTCATATCTATGATATGGCTAGTGTCTGTCCTTCAATGCAAAGAAAAGTATAAGCACACTTATGATCACCTAGACAAAGAATTATTAATGCCCAGAGCACAAATGTTGCATGTTGATACCTAATACTTGAGCTTATGGGTTTATTCAAATCCATAACTTGTGTTAAGTATATGCAAAGCACCGGCAATTAAGGATCAAACTGCAACAGGTTGTTGCGCGCAAAAATAACGATGCTTCTATGTGTGCTTGGACTCAAACTGTTAGTGAAGTAAATAATTTCCTGGCGCTGTTTCAACAACAGATTGTCTCTTAAAGCAAACAGGAGGGTTTCGAATGCTGCCATTCTTTAGAAAGTTGACTTGGCAGTGTGTCACATTTGAAGTGTTGGCACATACTTAGTAATTCATCCAAACTGACAGTGCACTTTAGAGGAACAGTCTCCTGTAGTAACTTAGGGTGAAAGGACACTCAATTAACGCATGCAGCACTTCTTGTTAGTCTTAAACACACAAGGATGGATAGTAAAAGTATGTGTGCACACAAACAGATTTCGGAACTCAATTTCTGCAATTCAGAAATAAACTTCGTAAACTTCCAGGTAGAAGGTCTTTGAAAGGCTTAAGTTTAGATCACTTGGAATTTAATGTTTTCTTTTTATAGCTTTGATTTAAATGCCTATTATACTTGGATTAAAGTGCTTAATTCTATGCATTTTAATTCTTAATTCTTTTTTAATTCTTTATTTTCATTCATTAAGCAATTCTTAGCTTGGCCACTGGAGGCGCCAAAGTGCTCACACCAATAACAGTGTCTGGATGGCATGAGCATTTTACACACTTTTATCCAACCTGATGTAATAGATCTTTAACCGCTAATTTAGTCCTGTACTGAATGCCTGTTCTTGTACCTGAGTTTGTGCTGCACCAGTGCAGCTGCAGTGGCTCGGCTGCGTGGGTTCGGCCGGCCGAGCTCTTTGTAGCTGCGGTAATATTGCTGGATCAGCACGGCTGCCCTGCGACTCTGCTGGAACTTCTTCTGTTCGTGGTAGCTGCGGAATTTACTCTGGATAAGGATGGCGGCCAGCGTCATCTTCTTATAAAGTGCATACTGCCAAGAGGACAAAAAAAGAAAGTTGCGTCAAATGGAAGCGAGAGAGAAACTACTCTATTAGCCAACAGAAAACAAATATCAACATTTTTTTTGGCAAAGAACACCATCAATATTGTAATAGATGTGTTTTGGATGACTGACAGTTGCTATGCAGTTGCAAGTTTTTTGGCACAATGGAAAGTTGAAACTAGGTCACAGCTACCCTGTTGAAAAAAATCTGAATATGTTGGTTAGATATGTTTTGAAGCATGGCTGCTGGTTTGAGCTTAGGTAAACTGGTACTCAGCTGGTCATGAGCTGGTTTAAGCTGGTACCTTAGCTGGTTATGTGCTGGTCCTTAGCAGACCAGCTTAAACCAGCTCATGACCAGCAGCCATGCTTCAAAACATATCTAACCAGCATATGCTGTTTTTTTCAACAGGGTAGGTGGATGCATACTGCCTCTATTCTCAAAACGTGGATTGAATCCCTCTTCCAGTGTAAAACTGTGGATATTTTTGCCTGTTAAATCAAAGTCTAAATAGCTAATCTGTTCTTATTAAACTGTACAATTTGAGCTTTGTGATAGTAAAACTTTGGTTCATATCCATAACCCTAAGTATAAGTAATAGTGATAAACAAGCACCACTAACAGACTTTCAGTTCAAAGCAGTAGTAGTAGTTGTAGATGAAGCGGGAAGTGTTACCTTCAAGGCTATCCATGTCAGCTTGGGGAAGAGAGAGGAAGGAATTGAAGGCATTCTTGTAAAGCCTTTAATAATTGACCACTCAAAAGTGTACACACAGAGAATTTCGAGCATCTCTGCCTACCTGTTTGTACCTCTTATAACAGCGCTGAATGACAGCAGCTGCCAGTTCCTGCTGCTCCCGAAGTGGACGACCCTGCAGGATGGGGGAAGAGGGGGATAAGGTAGGGTAGAGAGGACAGGAGAGAGATTAGAGTTCACAAGGAGGCCTGCAAGGCCACAGAGATGATGGCATCTGATTCCTTTTGTGCCTGGCCAAGGTGTCCTCTTAGACTGGCAAAGTTGCGTCGATATGCCCTGGGAGAAGGTTATTCCTCAGAGCACTGCGCGCCAGCGGAACACTGGGAGAAATCTGTTCTGAACAACCAATGTGGTGTGGACTCAGGGATATCCGCGCATCCCGTTAAGACAGACAGATAGATAGAGGGAACAATGCAATCATTCCTTATAGCAAGGCCATGCTAAGCTCAAGCAAATTTCCCCATGCTTGTCAACAACAGTGACCCTATCTCTGCCTTTTGAGCGCACACCACAACAATCATACCACCTTTCACGACACAGGACTGCAAAGATCCAGATTCATATACCTTAAGTTTGGGAACACCATACAACACAACACAATACATCAAGACCTTTGAAACCGGACCATCACGAACACTGGCAACACACCACCGATAACCTGCATGGGTGACCCTGGCACCTGGGTGAAGCCCTGCCCTACCTTGTATTTGCGGAAGGTGTTCTGGACTTGGCGGGCTGCCTCGTAAAGTTCTCTCTGTTCGGGATCAGACAGGGCCAACTGGGTCAGGTCGCGCTCCTCCTTGTTGTGGGAGGCATTGAGGAGCGCGGTCCATTCAGCGGGGGTCTGGAGGCCAAGCTTCCCAAGAGGACCGTCGAGTTCCGGCTGTCCTCCACCGTGGACTGGGCCCAGGCCAGGAGAGGAAGTTAGGGGCTTGTTAAACAGGAACCTGGGAACAATTGGGAAAACAATCACATACAGGAACCCAAAGAGATTGGAACTAGGATTCTTGAGAACAGATCAACTTTACGATGAATCACCTTTCCGCATCTCCAAGGTAACTGGCCAACCAGCTCATGGTGTTGCTGACTCCAACACCATCTAGTGTAGTGTCTGATGCAACAAAGTTTTCCCTCTTGATGCGATCAGATGTTGCCTCAATGACTTCCTCCGCTAAAGTCATCATGTTCATGTTCTGAAACAAACAGTTGGGTACTTTCAGAATTGCACTAGTAACTACATGTTTATGAGCTCCAAAAAATCACCAGACAGAACATCATCTGACAGACTTTACTTTTATCTTACAGCACTACAGTTTCGGCAGCCTACTTGTGTCAAAGTACCTTTCTGCGCCTCACCTGCAAGTCTCCTGTGTTCTCCAGATCCTCTTGGGTTGTCCGCAGATCAGAGATTGTTCCCGCACTAGCAATCTCTCTTAATCTCAGTCTGTTCGCGAGCCTTTCCTTGCCAAGTCCTGCAGTTGGCACTCTGCGTCCTGCAGCCTGTCTGGAACCCCAGCATCCACCTCCACAATTTGAGCCCAGCTTAGTCTGAGACTGCTCACCATCTCCCTGCTCTTTCTCCCCAGTACCTTCCCTTGGTTTGGAAGGGCACGTTTTAGGCTTGTGGGCCTGTTCTTCTAGTCCGACAGGAGCAGAGCAGGGTTTGCTAGGCCGAGTTTGAAGGGTCTCGGGGTTGGGTTTGTGTTTCTTGCTCAACGGGGCGTCCCCGTGACTAACGCTGCTGTAGAAGCTGGATGGTTCCGACCTTGGTCTCCTCAAGTCTGTAAAAGTGCGAAGCAAGTGTCTTAGAAGAATTTTTGACCAAATTGTACACAACCTGATCCATCTCCTTACAAAGTACTCATTTGATCATGCAAGGTCTTTCTAGGTGTTACTTCTTAACTTTATGGAACTCAAGACTGACACTCCAAACAGAATGAAAGATTGCAGTTCTCACCCGAGCTAGAGCTGGAAGCAGAACTAGTCATGTTGCTTTCTTTCAGCCCAACTGAAGATGTGTCCGTACCCCAAACATTCATCCATCCCTCTGCGGCTGAGGCCTCAGTAGATGGTGAAAAAGTCATGCTGGGAGTTGAAGTCAGTGCTCCTGACTGCTGCTCCTCCCTTTGAAGGCTTTCCAGACACTCAGCCAGCTTGGTGTGTCCACGGGACCGGGCAATGGCCAGCGGTAAGCGACCCAAAGAATCTGGGATGGCCAAAGCTCGCCGATCCCATTTATACAGAACCACTGCTGCTTCCATATGACCCAAAGCGCAAGCCCACATCTGAAGAGAATAAAATTGAGTTGCATTTAATTTGTATGCCACACTCTTCCCCTTTCTAACTCATCCAAATGACATTGTGAAACTACAAAGTATCACGATTGAGGTATCCAGTCCAAGTGCCAATACTCACCAGTGGTGTGCAAGAGAAATGATCCACATTTAGAGGATCAACCTCAAGTTCCAGGTCAATACTGTCTGCATGCTTAGTGCTGTAAAAAACAAACAGCACAGAGAACAATACAGAACAGGTGAATGATGTATATGCACTATAAACAAGCATTTAGTGCAGGTATGCGATCGGTATACTCACCGCCACTTGATAAGTGTTTGGATAAGGGTGGTGTAGCCCTGGGCGGCTGCCAGATGAAGAAGAGTCATGCCCCGGAACGTCTTGGAGTGGATCAGGTGCTTGGACTTGGCCCAGCAGGCGCGGTTCATCATCTTTTCGCAAACTACCACCACACGGCTTTCAAAGGAGTTGCCAGCCGGACCTTGACCCTGGCTCTGACCCTGACCTGGTGAGAACTTCAACAAAGAATCAAGAAGCAAGTCAATTTTAAAAATCCATGGTGATATCCATTTGTTTGAAGCAAGACAGTGTAGCTCAGAATGATACCTGTGCCTGTTCGGAATTGCTTCTTCCTCCTTCTCCTCCTCCTGTTCCGGTTCCTCCACTCTCAGATGGTCCTCCACTGCTCTGTTGCTGCTGCTGCTGACCGGCCATCTCTGCCATCCTTCGCTCCATCTGCTCTAGGCGTTCCAGGATGGACATTCTGAACTGGTTATCTGCATAAAAATAAGGAGAATTTAGATTGTTATGCATACATATTAAATGGCTTTCAAATCAACATGAAATCAAACTCTGTTTACTTAACACATGTTCCCGATGTTATCGCGCACGGTTCATCAGTGCATGTTATTCCAAAGAAAAAAAAATAGCATTTTTTCGAAAGTAATCTCTGAAACCAATTTCTTTGTTAGCTGACATCACCAAGGCCATTTATAGAGGCATTCACAATGGCAGCGAGTAGGCATTTTAACTCCAGTTTTATAAGGTGGAGTCACTGGTATGGATACAAAAAATTTAAGTTGCATCCAATATTTTTCTTGATGAATATCTTAACTCAGAATATATGTCATGTTACAGAAGTAAAATTATAAATTTCACTTCAATACTCTATATGGGTCAATTATATGATGCTCAGTTATTGTCCAGATCTACACACACACACACACCTATATATATATATATATAAATCTTAATTATTTTTAATGTAATATAATATTTTTTATTAAAATAAAAAAAATATTAATAATTATTAAATATAAAAATGTTATTAAACATTGATTATTAATAATAGTTATTATATATATATATATATATATATATATAATATAAATAGTTTTGAGATTTACACAAATATATTTGATTTTTGAAAAAAGTGTTAATTTTTTTAAATGCACAAAACCAGTTTAAATAAAAGATTACATTTCTAAGACATTTCTACTCTTCGACATCGCAGACATTCATCATTATTTTTCATTGACCCATTTACATCTGTCCATATTAAAAATAGTAGCTTGCATATCCTTTGTCCACTCAAAAAAAAAAAAGAATAAAGTAAAATTAAAAAAAAAAAAAAAAAAAGGTTTCCAGCAACTTGCGGGCTCTTGTACGTAAGCTCATAATGTGTTGTTTTGTTACATTAACAGCTAACATCAAGACTAATTCCCTGCATATACCACACCAGTTCTGTTTCACACGCGGTGAATGAAAGTGACTCTAATTCTAATGAATGGACCTAGACGTAGGCATTGGATCCTGTGTTTTTCCACCACAAATATCCACCCTTGCGGACAAAAAGAGCCGCTCCGAACGGAGCTCCAGTGCAGCTTTGTTCAAACACTACTGCAGTGTTGGTGCAGTGCAGATGATGTCATTTCCACCTGCTGCTGGCTGGCTGTCTTTCTCTCTCTCTCTCTCGCTCCCTCCACTCAGAATGCGGCACACGTACTCTCATGTAGGCTGGGGGGGAGGGGAAAGGGGAGGAGGGACCAAATTGCTCTACAACGGGGCTGTGACATAATCAACGCTCTACTACACCTCCAGCAGCCTGGAGACGACCAATCAGACGGCAGCAGTCCAGCCAGGCAACAGAAAGCTTGAGAGCTTTGTGTCAAACCTGAAACTGTTGAGGGGCAGCGTTTCAAAACAGACAGACCTAACTCGTGTTTATTAACGGAGAATATGTTTAGAGGAAACGGATGAGGCGAGGTTATTTGCATCCGCTGTATTCAGGTGAATACGTAAGGTGAATTCAAGGTAATTGGACCACTTTTTCACAGTCATTTCAATGTCAAAAACTGGCCCAATTTATTGAATTCCTATAGAGAAATCAGCTCTTAAGATATGTCACAACAAAAACGCATGCAAAAATCAAACATCTCACAGCCTTGTCAGTTCCAATAGTTCATTTTAACTTTTAAAAAGAGTAGAATTCTTTACAAATCTGCACATACATATGAGGCCTTCTTCTATAAGTATAAAAAAATGACATTTTCTTTTAACATGCATAAATCACACTTTTCCCAAGCACACAACAACAACCTTCAATAACAGACCAATGACGACGCACATGCATAAACTAGCCCAAAGGTGTCCAAAAAACCCCAACAGCACTAACCAGACTGTGCCAATGTGTGTTACCGTCTTTCAGGAGATGTTACATCAGCCTTGGTGCTGCTCCTTTTGGCCTGGGTAGCTCTCCTGGTCAAGCGGACCTCATGTGGTTGAGCACAAGCCTTGAATGAGAGGACTAAACTCTCTATTCGCTGGATGTTTGAGTATCTCATGGTAATATCCTAATGCAGAGAGCCCAAGCCGGTTTCTCTATTTCATCACAGTTGCATCATGCTCTTGAGAGTGGGGGCTTCTGCACCACTTTACAGCTACAAGCGCAACAGGGGCTCAAAATCACTCACTTGTTGAAGATCTGTTGCGGTTTATTGTGCCTGAGATTGGTAATAAAGAGACTACGGGCTTTACAGTCGTCAGAAATTAAACAAGCATTTGACAATGCATCCATATGGCAAGGAATGATTATTGCACATTAAACTACACTTGCTGACAGTGTTGTTTTGCATATTAGGTAAAGGTGCAAAATTGCAAGCCACATTGCGAGCTGAGAGTGTAAAGCAATCCAAAACATCTTTAAAGTACTGTCTGTGAATCAGCTATCAATTAAATCAATTAAATAGTAAATAAATGCATCTTAAACATCTATGTCAGAAATAATCTAAATACAAAGTCCAATGCAATAATGTGCAGAGTAAATAGGATGCATTTATAATGGTTTTAATTACTTCTTGAATACTAGACGATTGCTATATAATTTTTCCCCTGAGCATATCCAATATTTGCCACATCTGGGCTCAGAAGGCATATTGACTTTTTCATTTTTATTTTTAGGGTTTAAAAGAGCTCATGCTCTGCTGGGCATTTCTACAGGATTTGCTTTAAATCTATAACAGACTAATATCCTGTTTAAGCCCATCACTATAAATGCATCGAACAGAAATGGAAAAAACTAAATCACCCAAATGTTCCTTTCGACAGGATTTAGCTGATAACGTGCAATGATTTTGTCTTAAGGGGATTTAGCTCAGCATGGACTCAAAGCTGGGATAACAGCTCCTAAAGCTGTGGACATTGGTAGATCTGCTAGATCATGACCCTGGAACAGGTGCTTGTTTTGGAGACAATTGGAAAGAGGCGAGGCTGCTGTGATAATAATGCCATTATTGCGCTGTCAGTCATAATCCCAGCACTGATTATTTGTATTAACTCTCCTTGTCTAACCGGAAACATCTCTTCTGCTTAAAAACAGTTCAAGAAACCACGTCATATTAGCAACTCACATTCTCAGCCTCAGACCAGAACTTTGACTCAAGCAGACAAACAAAAGCTTCCAGCGCAGACTTGGTCTGCTGGAAACAAAAGCACGCTTTCCATTATTTATTTTTGACTTTCTCGAGATTTTATGCATATATGTTTGCAACAATAGGCTTCAAAGTGTTTTACTTAAAAAACTGTAAGTACTGTGGTCAGTATATCCAAACAAAGGCTGTTTTGCACAGTTTAAAAGATATTACTGACAATAAAACTGACTGAAAAAAGGCGAGAAAAAAGCATCTTTGAATGACCCTTAAAAAAACAAACAGTGCAAAAAGAAAACACAGAATCTCCACAGAGAGTTGTGTACTCTAATTACACATGAAACTACAAGCGAGTGCAACACGGTCCGGTCCTTGCTCAGATTATCTAATTTAGTTCACTCTGCATGGAGAGCAGACAAACAAACAAAAAACAGTTTAATCTCAACCGAGAGCAAAAACAGCACGGACGAGACACATCTGTGTGGGCGCTCCATTAGCGGACTCAAGCCCTGACCGCAATTCCTAGAATTCCAGAGGAAATCTCATCAAAGCAGAACAAGCAACTTTGAACTTCAGATTTAGGGTTGATTATGGTGACCTAGTTACAAGTTTCCTTGTAAGGGCATGTAGGCAGGCCAGCGTAATGAGAATACAGAAGTTACTCAGTTTGGGTTGAAATCCTCTTGACTTTTGTGATGCGATTTCAGTTTTAATTTAACACAGATTAGAAACTAGAACAAGTGTTGTGCTTAAAAAAAATTAAAAAACAAGGAAAAGACTAAATGAAAAGAGTCCTGGCAAAAGCCTTAAGTTGTCAACAGGTTGGTAAAACAATTCAAATAGGTCTGCTAGCAAAACAACACCGCATCTCACTATCACAATGTATAATTCTAAAAAAAGGGTCAACTTCATGACACAGTATATTCGTCCTCTCCCTCTGGAGCGCTTAACACAAGAAGGGCAACAGTCTGATCCTCTCAGCATCACTGTCGCTGTCCACTGCCTGTGGTGCTGAAGACAGACGCACTACACCTGACTGACTCATTGTAACCACATGCTTTACATAGGAGATCTGGAGGTCTCCGAGAACACCGGTTGGTAAAAGTTTGCAAGCCTTCGCGTACAACCTGACCTGATAATTCCACAACCTTTCGTTCTAAGAAACTTCCATGCTGCACCTCAGAGTCTACATACTAGTCATAATATTTTCCACACCAGCATAAAAAATGCTCTCGCTGCTGTTAGGAAACATCACAAACAAGGGAAAGAACAGAGCACAGAACAGACACCTGGAGCACAACTACAACCAATATTCATCTTTAAATAGCCTGTGCATGTGGATCAAGTTCATGTCAGAACGAAAACAAAAAAATCACGCATACTAACCCGAATCAGCCAGCGTGTTGTCTGTCACTCACACATGTTCTCCATCCAGCGTCAAACTAACCGCAGGAGCCGCTTGGCAGCGGAGCCAACAACAATAGAACAAAGTGTAAGTGCGGAGTGTGTAGGGAGAGAGATAAAGACCCCTCGTCCCCCTCCTCTACACCTCCTCCTGTTCCCTCCCCATCCCTGCTGCCGATGCTTTATCTTCTCCGCTCGCTCATGGAGACGCGGGGTTTCATCCGCCGCAGGTACGCGCTTTACGCACCGCTTTACGCGCAGTCGTGCGCCACCGGCTGGCTCTCCAAACACTCGCAGACATCACAGCCCTCCTTTTCCAACGGAAAACGGTCGATTAGGTAAAAACAAATCTACGTTTTGCCGTATCTTTTATTTTGCGAATGCGCTGCGCGCACTAGCCGCACGTCTCGGAACTCGGAATCGGTTTTTGCGTATTTTGTTTATGATTGTTTTTCAAACGTTCTTCTGTTTTATAGCCATTTACGACAGCACATGGAGTCTAAGCGTTTCGCTTTTGATGTTTTCAATTCGCTTTTGACTAAAACCGAGCGTTTTGGCGCGAATCTGAAGTCGTGTGGTGGTTGGACGTGGATGTGTTTTTCTTTTGGGAGTGGCAGCGAAACACAATGGAGCCGCTGTGATCACTCATATAACCGCTTGGAACAATATGATGGTCGCTCACACGGGTGTTTTGCGACAAATCTGTGTCAACAGGAGGCAGGTTTACTGCTCCTGCCCCTCTCAGCCTCTGTCCTGTGGTTCAGTACCTGCAATGCTGCAGATAAACTGTTTTTCTCCTCTCTGCATTATGACAAATCAGGCCAGGCGGTGTGTCGTTCAGCGCCACGCACATAACGCGCTGGATGCACGCAGACAGCATGCTGGGAGAACTGAAGCTCGATTAGACGAATGAGATCTCATAACCTCACATCACTCTTTTTCAGCGTTTTTCCATTCTCACTGTTCAGTTAACATCTGTAACTGTAATACGCATAACAACTACAGTCTAAAGTGTTGATGCAGGGCTGAATCTCACATAAGAAATGTGCAAAAATACGTCTATTTTTAGATCTGTGTACATTATTTAGATAAATAAGCACATTCCTTAAGATGTAAATTATAATAAACATAAAACTTCCTGCAAAATTTTATATGTAAATAGTAAAACTATTGTGTCCAGACTGGGCTGATTTTAATTACTCATTACAGTAATGATAATTTAAGGAGAACTGTCTTTGAGAATAATGATAATTACAATCACTCTGTGAAAATAGTAATGACGTTTTTTCACATTAAAGTTGAGGACATGGGGATGTGCTTAATTGTCATTGTTATGAAAAATATATGCATTTCCTGTTGGGACATTTATTTATTTATTGCAGTTTAAAAGCACACAAAATATAAAGCAAAGTGATTTACTATTAAAATATTTTTTTATTATTACTACCCTAATAAAAAGTAATATATTAAAAAACAAAAAAACAATACTAAGTATAGTCTAAATCTATTAACATATTTACTAACATATCACTTGAGACGTCCTGACATAAAAATTATAATTAAACTTTATTTGGAGTACTACTTGTGCACAATGCACATTTATTAACATTAAGCCTAAAATGTGTTTTAATGTCACTACTGATGAGGATTTTATGATCTGTGAATACTATCTGTCTTTAAATGCAAGATATTTAAAGTGTACATAAATTATACTTGCAATAGTTCCACTTTAGCACAATCAAATATACTTAAGTATATCTTTAGTTGTACTTCATCACTACTTCAGCACAATTAAAGTGCATTAAGCACAAAATTAGTTGTTCCAATTTAGCAGACTTTAAGCATACCAGTTTAGTATACTAAAAGTACAAATGCATGGTACTTTTATTAAGTAAATATGTAAATGTATTTGTAGTAGGGCTTTCAAATGATTAATTGCGATTAATCACATACATAATAAAAGTCTGAGTTTGCCTAATATACATGTGTGGGTACTGTGTGTAATTATTATATGTATATAAATACAAACATGTTTATATTTAAGAAATATTTACAAGTATATGTATTTATTATATTTATTATATTTTTTATATAATTTATATAAAATATATAAATAAAAATATTTTGTACATAAATTACATATTTCTCTTCAATATATACATTAATTTCTGCGTATTTATATATACATAATAATTTCACACAGCACACACACATATATTAGGCAAACTCAACTTTTATTTTGTATGCGATTAATCGCAATTAATCGTTTGACAGCCCTAATTTGTAGTATACTTAGAATAAAATAAATATATTTCAAATACATTTTAGTATATATTTTTTTCCACTAGGGTAAATATGACCTGGATACTTCTTTGTGAGATTCGCCCTCCGAAAATCAACAACAAACCATGATTTTACTACAGAACAAGTCCACATAGTCCTTATAACCTAGTATATATGTCATAAAAAGTTGAAACACAAAAACACACACCATGAGTGCGAAAACAGACAAGACTTTCATCGGCCGTACTTTTTTACAAACATAACCTGGTTACACAGGGTACAAGGATTCTCCACTGTACGGCATTCATCTTTGAAACACCTGAGAAAGTCTGTCACCCCAGTTTAACCAACTTACTTATTCAGGCCAAAAAAAAGTCTCTGCAAGTTGTTTTTATTTTACTTTCAGACTCGACAAACACTACCTGGCCACCTTGTTTAAAATGCATGCAATTATAGCATCCAACAGTTTAACAGCAACCAAGTCTTCGATTATTCACCTGCCAGTCATTTAATTCTTAAGAAACAAAGCTTGAAGAAATGTCTGCCATCAGCCGTTCAGTTCAGAGTTTCAGACAAACAACATTTGGCAATACACAAATAAAATATTTAGTATTCAAAATGCATGAAAAGCACAAATTCAGATTAAACCTCCAAAGTTTCTTTACAGTGCAAAATGATGACAACCAAAAAAAACACAACTGTGCAAAGACATACCGTATGATGTAACACAAGATAAATGTCAAACGTACCGTCCAGTGAGAGCCAGTCGTGTTGAGAAGAGGGCAGAGCAGGCAGGGCACGGGCTTTATACTCAAACACCACTGAGTTGGAGATGATTTGACTGCTGGCTGCCACCTGCAGGGTCACCAGGCCCGTGTCATGAGCTTTGGAAAAGAAAAATGAGACATGAATTTTAAAACAATTATTTGCAAAGAAACAGCTTACAGTTTGAAGTCCACACATATGCAAACCATTTGACAGCTCAGAGTATTTTTGTTTTTATTTATTTATTTAGTTACATAACAGTGGAATTTTAATGAGTTCTCTATGACAGCTGTTAAAGAACAGTCCTTTGTGTGTTCACAAAGACCACATGATATATTCATGGACTGCAGTATGGAGCCTTAACACATGAACTTTAAAATACCGTTTGTTAATTCTTTAAAATACCCTTAAATAAGATGTTGGTTTGGCGTGCTGACTGACCTAATGGTCCTTTTTGTCATTTAACTTTATTTGATGATTTGAAATACTGAAATGTAGCTGCATCACTCTTTCCCTTTAAAAGGACAGTTTTAAATATCTGTATGTACAGTTTGTGACTGATTAAATACCTGGGCAGTAACAGCGTAGCACCCCGGGCTGGATGAGGGAAGCTGGAACTGTTATCTGATCAAACAGACAGGTATATTCACTGCTGGCCTCCTGCCATGGACCGGTGATCAGCACCTTCACACCACCCTGAGAAATATATACCAATATTATACATAAATGAGCGTAGGTTGGAAACTGTTTACAATGTTTTTTTTTTTTACTAAATATGCAATTATTTTAAATGTCAATGCACTATGAGAAACACTGAACTGATGTGGATCTCTGATGATATCTTTTTCCTACAAGGAAAATGTAATGGAAAAAAATCACCAGGGTTTGTGAGAGCTGAACAGTTGTTGTGGAGAGGTCTAATATCCCTCTGTCTATATTTGTCCGACTGCTTCCTTGCCAATGGGCATGTTAATGACAGGCTGAGCATGTGTCTCATGTGGCCCAGGGGCTTCTGGGACAAATACATACGTCACTTGTTGTAGAGAAGACCTTGAGATTTGCATTCAGACCTCACAAGACTCAAATCTATTCCTGCATTTAACAGCTTGTGGCCAATTCCCGTGTGAATTGTTTGCTTTCATTCCACAGGTTTTCACAGAATTAGAAAACCATCATTCATAAATTCCTTGAAAATGTTTGTGATCACTGACTCACTCTCAAGTTGTTCCAGTCTGAATTTCTTTCTTCTGTTGAACACAAAAGAAGATGAAGAAAAACAGTTGATGGTAGCCACTGACTGCATTCTTCAAAATATCTTCTTTTGTGTACAAAACTGATACAGGTTTGGACCAACTTGAGGGCGAGTAAATGATCTACTTTAATATTAGCTGCTGATAACAGAGTATTAATCATTTTACTGTTTAAAGCCATTCCACAAAATTCTGTAGATTTTCCCTTCAAATTAGTTTGAAAATGCAAAAAAAAAGTCTGCAGATTCTATTTAGACCTGCACGTTTGCTTTCGCCTCTGCTGCCCCCTGGTGGCTATTCTAGCACACAACTATAGCAGCTGAGATACAGTTTTGTTAATGAAACGCTGTGGCCAGTTGTTCAAAAGTAATTGGATTGGATTTTGTCCATCGGCTTGGATGAAATCTTGAAAATGGGTTGTTCAAAAGAAAAAAGTATTCTGAATTTAGATTAGATCACAAAATCCAATCTTGGTTTTAATCTGGATTAAATTCTCAGTTTGTGTTGATCAAAACGTTTCAGTAAGATTTTCCATCACAATATCCCTTTAGGGGCTCTGTAGAGTACTAGTAATCCAAAATTTGGAAATCTGAAAAAGTGTGTATCTGGATCAGAGTGATCCAATCCAATTTTGATTTGAAAAACTTCAATTTCATAAAAGTAAGATGGGTTACCTGATCCTGCATAGCAAAACATGGGATTTTCAAATCTAGCTACTGCCGCTACCTGATCTATTTTTACTGCAACACAACTCACAATATAAAATACTGATACGATGCCACATTGTGTGGCTTTTGACTGTAATTTTCAGTCTAAGGGCAACAAGAGAAGCAATGTAAGTCTTAACTGCTTTCCTATCAATAAGAAGAGGGGAAAAGAATGAGAAAACGCCTGTGGATGAATAAAACTTCCCTTAGACCCACGTCTTTGTTCTCTCCACTTCAGCCCTGATATCTTTTAGGCTTTTAGTAAACCACAACGGCTCAAAGAGCTTACAGGCGGTAGAGACAAGAAACGCTAGATGCCATCCTGGCAGGATGTAAACATGCCGACACTTGTCATGACGCCGCAGCCACTGAAGGACTTTCTCAGTGCGGATTTCATTTGATATCCAGGGGGTTTAGACTCCTTATAGAGAAAAAAATTGATGGTATGGCATTTGGTTTAAGCCTACGCTTATATCACCACCTGTAAGCTCTTTCAGTAGCTGTTGCATTGTATCAGTATTTTATTTTCCGAGTTGCGTATTCAGAATTGTGCTGCAGCAAAAATAGCAATAGGTTGCACCAGTAGCTCACGGAGTGCAGCCATCTGACATCTTCGAAATAATAGCGCCCCCCATAGTCCAAAATATGTATAAAACATATGTGGATTAAAAAAAAAATCTTTAATGAAATTTTCTACTACATATTTCCGTAAAAGACATAATTTACGTTGATATGGTGCAGATGTGGCCTAATGGTTAGCGAGTCAGACTTGTAACCTAAAGGTTGTGGGTTCAAGTCTCAGGTCTGGCAGGGATTGTAGGTGGGGGTAGTAAATGTCCAGCACTCTCTTCCCCCTTAAATACCATGACTGAGGTGGGACCCTTGAGCAAGGCACTGAAACACCAATTGCTCCCTGGGGCACCGCAGCATTGGCTGCCCACTGCTCCATGTGTGTGTTCACAGTGTGTGTGTTTGTTCACTTCTCACTGTTACATGTGTGCACTTGGATGGGTGAAATGCAAAGCACAAATTCCAAGTATGGGTCATCATACTTGGCCACACATCACATTATGTCCTTTCCTTTCCTTAGATTAAGCAATACCGACTGTTCCCTTTAAATTCTACACAAGTGTCTCAAACTCACCTCAGGATAAGACCACTCTGGGGAATAGTCCGTCACCACAAACAGCCTTCCGGTAGCCTGTAACATTCCCATGTTTCCATGCGCCACAGCTGCCGACACGGCCTCGGCCACCTGCATGTATGCCAGCTGCCCAGCCTCGCCCGCCACCGCCCCAGCCTGCGTGGACTGTGGGCTGCAACAGGACTGCAAGCAGAGGTCTGCAGAATTGTACCCCCTTGCCCCATGTGCTACTTCGTCGGCACCTTGCTGCGCAGTGGTTCCAGAGGAGACCTGCCCCTCTGTTCCCGAATGGGTCATCAGCTGATGGCTGTAGAGAGCATTGCTGCCTGCCACTACCGCCGTACCACTTCCACCCTCCACCGAAATGAAGTCATTGATGAGATCCGAGAACTGATTCCCAAAGGAAACATCAAAATGATCCAGGTTGATCTCCATGGAGCCTCCTCCATTGGTTCCACTATTGGCCAGGCTCTGGTGGGTGCCTACGGTGCTAAAAAGCCCCTGCACCAAACCGGCTCCTTGCAGGAGTGGCTGAAGTTGCTGATGGGGGCTGTTGGTGGTTCCATTTCCCTCGGTGTCATTGCACATTGTTCCACTTTCAGCCCTCGCGTTCGTTCCTCCAGATCCTGGCCCGACTCCACCACCTTCCGTTGGGTTCTGGAGGTAGTGCTCTTCGCCACCTACACCTTCGGTTTCTCCTCCTTCACCAGGCTGCAAGTGGTCCCCTGGTTTCATCAGACCATCCGAGTCCTTTTCTTGAACACCTCCGTCTCCTTGCTCTGCTCCGATTGGCTGTTCCAAACCACCTACTTCTTCATGTTCCTGACCTTGGGTTGGAAAGCGATTCTGGTACTGCAGAAGCTGGAGTGAACCAGCCTGTCCATTCCGTTCGGTTGGAGAGCCGCCGTTGCAGTTCGAGGCAGTGTGCTGGCTGGGGTGGGTATGGTGATGGTGGTGGAGATGCCCGTTGGTTCCTGTTGAGTAGGCATTGGAGTCGTGAGAGTTCTGGGTCGAACTGGAGTTGTTTGGGTGGGTCTGGTTTTGGGACTGTGGCGAACCTTGCAGGAAAAAGCTGGGGGAGTGACTCTGGTGGGCCAGGTGAGAGCTGGAGATAGATTGGGCGTAGCCTGCCGCTGACATAACACTGGACGGATAGTCTTGCTTGGCATCAATTGCACTGAAATCCATCTGCTCAAGGGTAGTGCTGGGACTAAGTCCACCTCCAGATGGCAGAAGTGAACCAGTAGGAGTCAGAGCCAGGGAGTTCGGGCCAGAACCGCCATTTGAGGAACCAGAGATACCAACGGCACCGCTCACCACTTCTCCAACCTGATAGCCACCCTCTTTCGCCAACTGCTGCTCAAATGACGTGTCCTCAGTTTTGATGTTCTTCACAAGAGCGGTGTTGAAGCCATAACCGTTGTCGTTGAGTGGCGGGGAACACCGCAGCCCTCCGTTACTGCAGCTGCTTCCGTTGCTCTCCTCAGTTTTCATTCCATTTCCTCCATAGGTTTGACCTTGCTTGGGGTTGTTGAGGAAGCAGTCGGGGTCGAAATTCATATTGGTCTCTGGCAGCTTGATACTTCCAGATTCCAGGTTACTAGACAGCACCAGTTCTTCAGATACGCCGGCCGATGACAGCATAGCAAGTCCGTCGGTGGATCCCCCATCCGCTAACCCCACTCCAACCGCTCCAGCAAAGGCAAATTTGTGACTGTCGGCTGTCACTGCTAATACCAGACTGCTTGAGGCTGTGTCAGGACCCAAAAGGTGAGCACTGGGGTCTACAGTGGGGGACATGCTATAGACAGGATCTCCAGACACCTCTGACATGAATACAGTGGCGGATTGAGACAGGCTGCTCATTACTGAGGCTACGTGGCCCATTCCTGTCACCACGGGACTGTCGGCCATATCGGGGTCAGAGTTTAGCCCACTGCTAATGGAGACGGGTGAGCTCTGGGTGGTATCCGGCACTTCCACTTGGTTGGATGAGGACACCTCCATGCTGTTCTGGTGGAGCAGTGCTGGCTTGTGCACCTTGCCGTTCCTTTTCTCTCGGCCGCCCGTTCCGCCGGCACCGTCGTTCCCTGCCCTGCCATTTTTGCCCCCGCCGTGGCTGTGCTCCGTCTTTCCTTCTGACACGTCGTTGTTTTGAACCTCAGAGTGGGTGCTGCTGTAGGCACCACCGGTGCGTGGATCTACTTTCGGGGAGATGATACGGTGTTTGGCACTGTTGCATTTGTGATGCAGGCTGCTTCCAGCACCTACAGAGACAGGGCAGACACATTTTAAGTTATGTTAATATTAATGCAACCTAGAAAATTACTTCACACATAAAGCTAAACCATGCATTTTGATATATTTTATTAGTTTGCGATTCATGAAAAGAGCTTTTTCTTATAATTATGTTATCAGATTAGAACAAGTATAATGCCAACATGTTCTCACTCCCAACCCGTCACATATTGACGCTTGGTCGCCGTCACTTTTTGATGCACAGGGTACCCCTTTAGCGTCATTTTTCGACATGCAGGGTCCTTCATTGCTTTAAATAAGAAACCCTTGGGATCAGAAAGCTGAGGCAAAAGGCCCTGGGAATTTTATCGCCATGATTTTATCGTCATGCCATTATTGCATATATGTTGGGGTGTGATTTTCCAATGTAAACATTGGAAACAGTGACAACAGTCACAAGTTTTATTTACATTTCATTATTTACACATTTACGAGCACATAACCCAACCCTGCCCCTAAACCTATTATTTGTCACTAAAACAAGATATTACTGGCAGATACAGCTACAGTAATAATTCTGTCTCAGTTTGTTTGTGCGTAAATACATTCAAAAAATGCCACCCGCCAGAAGAAGCATTACATCAGCCTTTGTTGTGAAATGCCATTGACTCTTGTGTGTCTCATGACAATTATGCCATGCTAATGTTCGGGAGTATCTTTTTGAATGAGATGCAAGCGCGTTAACGGATCATTTTCAGCGATTAAAACCTTATGTTTTACTCTCTTCTTTGCATAAAGATATCGTATGGCTTCAGAACACTCGGAATGCAACACGACTTGTTTGTGCTTCTGCTTGTTTATGGTCAGTTTCTGCAAAAAATACCTGTGACTGTACTTATATTTTACGTGTTTTATATCATTCAGAAGTGGGTAAGTTTAGGATAAGGGTGGGTTTAGGTGCTCCAATGAAAGAATAAATTTATATAAAATTATATTTTTTACAAATGCATGCAAACCATTAAAATAAGGCAAACAACTGAAATCAATGGAGGACCCTACACATCCAAAAGTGACGTTAAAGGGTCCTGACCAACCCTGGACAACAAAACCAGGGGTAAATTTTTCAAAATTGAGATTTATATATCAGCTGAATAAATAAGCTTTCCATTGATGTATGTTTATTAGGATAGGACAATATGTGGCCGAGATACAACTATTTGAATATATGGAATGTGAGGGTTCCAAAAAAAAAAAAATCAAAATATTGAGAAAATCGCCTTTAAAGGCTTTAAAGATCTTTACTTAATATCCTGATAATTTTTGGCATAAAAGAAAAATCTATAATTTTGACCCATACAATGTATTTTTATCTATTGCTACAAATATACCCCAGCGACTTAAGACATGGTTTTGTGGTCCAGGGTCACATATGTGACGAGTTGGGAGTGAGAACGTGTTGATAATGCATGATAAACATATAACAAAATACAAAAAAGGCAATAATTAAAAATGACATTCAGATAAAATATGTGCAAGATCATGAGTGATTTCATATCATTTTCTCTTATAAACCATGTGAAAATATTTGCACTATTCAAAAATTTATTTTCACTTGACTCAACAGTGTCAGTATGATTTCAGAGAAAATTAATGCATTGGTTTCATAATCTGTTTTGTTTAATGTAAATGCATTAATCAATGTCTGACAGTAATTTGTGTTGGAGAAAGGTTTGTACTCAATTCTATCATTTTTACTTGATTCAATACTACCATCTACTGGCCATAATCTGACACTCATGATTCCTTTATGTAAACATTAAAATCCAAATTAGATAATATACAGCCAGATTTATATTTGTGACCCTGGACCACAAAGTCTTAAGTAGCATGGGTATATTTGTAGCAATAGCCAAAAATACACTGTATTTTTCTTTTATGTAAAAAACCATTAGTATATTAAGATCAGAGCATGTTCCATGGAGATATTTTGTAAATTTACTACCATAAATATATAAAAAGTTAATTTTGGATTAGTAATATACATTGCTAAAAACTTCATTTGTACATATTTAAAAGCGATTTTTTTCAGTACAAATTCAGTACAAATCTCAATTTCAAAATATTGACCCTTATGACTGGTTTTGTGGTCCATACTATATTTTATACTACCTTACAGTGAAACCACTGTTAGATATGTGGATTATTGGCTCTAAATAAAACCCTTACACAAGGAGAATATAACGAATCAATAGTCATACAGTAAGAATATAGTGTTATTTGGTATTGGAAGATTTCGTACTGAAAACTGACTTATTTGCACTGCTAAAGATTGTTGAGACACCTTTACAAGGGTATAAAGTGCGAGAAGCAATGGAGATGATACAGAGATATCATTTCAGGCCCGTTCCCTTACCCAGGTTTCCCGTGCAGAGGCAGTTGTGAGTCCGGGGAGGTGGTTTGGTCTGGTGGCTGTCCAGAATTTGCTGCACGAGCTGCTCTGCTGAGAAGCCAGTGCTGCTATTCCCGTTGCTGCAAGTCCACTTGATGCCATGAACTGCCGGGAGAGAGGAGGAGACACAGACGTCAGCCAGACAGCCACACAGACCGGCACCTCGCCAGCGCCCCCCTACTGACACTGCAGGGGAGAGACGGCCTAACTGCGCCACCGCTGTCTACACGGCTGTCACTCATTATGGACCAAAACCACCAAATGCTTATGGAGAATGTTCCGGGTTGAAGCATCTGTGACATGCTTTTGATTACCACTCACGCAATTTGGTCACATTTCTAAGGGGGCCGATTATACGACAAACCAAAAAATTTTACGCATTTTAAGTGTTCATTTACACGGCCAGAGCATTCTGGGGGCCTTTTGAAGATAGATTTCAAACAATAGTTATTGTCTTTCTGTAAACTATAAAATGGCAAATTTGTGAAATTTTTCATGCTCATGTGCAATAAGTATTCGCGTAATGTTTCTTTATAAAATGATGTTGCCAACTACTAGCCTGGCATGCAATACAGCATTTTTAGTTGTTTTTGTGGATCCATGTGAATGGAGATCATTTTGACAATGTTGTTTTCTGTACACGAAAAATGCAGGAGAAAGGAGGATCTTTTTCCTTTTTATTTATTTATTTTTTTGCTTTATTTTTTGTTTTCACAGTAATGCAGGCTCACAAAACATTCTAGAAGCTTTAAAAGCAGAAAGAAATCTTTTCTGCTAATTAAGGCTGCATCTATTTGATTAAAAATACAGGAAAAAAAATGTAATATTGTGAAATATTATTGCAATTTAAAATAGTGGTTTTCTATTATAATATACTTTAAAATAGAATTTATTTCTGTGATGCAATGCTAAATTTTTTAGCATTTTCAGCATCATAATTCCAGTCTTCAGTGTCACATGATCCTTCAGAAATCATTCTAATATGCTAATTTATTATCAATGTTGGAAACAGTTGTGTCGCTTAATATTTTTTTTGGAACATGTGATACTTTTTTCAGAATAAAACTTTAAAAAAAGGACCGCATTTATTTAAAATAGAATGTTTTGTAACAATATACACAATATATTTTTTCTTTCTTTCTTACTTTCTTTTAAATAAATTAATACTTTTATTCAGCAAGGATATGTTACAATTTTTTTTTTTTTTACTATTTTTGTTTTTTAATAATCAAAGAATCCTGAAAAAATATCACAGTTTCATTGATAATAAATCAGCATATTAACATATTCTAAAGAATTATGTGACACTGAAGACTGGAGAAATGATTTTGAAAATTCGGTTTTGCATCACAGGAATAAATTCTATTTTAAAGTATATTAAAATAGAAAAACACTATTTTAAATTGCAATAATATATAGCAATATTAGTGTTTTTTCTGTATTTTTAATCAAATAAACGCTGCCTTGATGATATAGTGCCTCATATATATATAAAGTTATCGGGTTTACAGACTAATAATAATTTGGAAATTTTAAATATAACCAGGCACAAATGAATTTTACCAACTTGCTTGCATTTTTCAGCTTAACTTCAGGATTTAAACATTGTAAAATGCATTAAATTGAGTGTTAATGCCTTAAATGGTAGAAAAAAATAAGGTACACAACTTATTAAATAATCTTTCTGTAGGTTGAAGATGTATAGAACTTGAATTCTGTAAAAAAATTTGTTAGTGTACCTTTCATGTAAGCCTCCATATAACGTTGAACAGCGTATTTTAAGCATTTATGCAGCGCTGTAGCCCACAGACTTTCACTGCAAGTGCATTACTGTACACAAGCTTTTTTCCCCTTCGAAATTATGTTCTCTGGTAATCAACTAAACGTCACAGATGCTGCACATAGAGCATAAAATGTGTGTCCAACTCCGAACATTTCCAAAGTGCCACAAAACCTGCTTTACTTCCTCACATAAACAGGTGCTGTTTCAGATCACTCAAACGTACTACAACAACCCCAAAACAATGTTACAATGTAGCCCGATGAAGTAAAACAGCGCAACACTGACATCTGTTGGACATATTGAGGTACTACAGCTAATAATGTATGTAAGGAGCCTTTACCAGTCAAGTACCTTTTTGCTCTCTCTCTCTGCTGTTTCATGTGCAGGATGTTTTAGTAATGAGGCCCTGGGTGCTGGTTTAATGAGATGAAAGCATCACAGATCTATTTGAGCGGAGTGACAGTGACTAAAGCCATCTTGTTTGCTTCTTCTAATGTTGATAGAAAACACTGCATGCAACTGTGCACTTCATCTACTGAGAGCATCATTTTTCATCTTTCAGTCCAGAAATAAACATCACAGTCATCTGACACAATCCAATTAGAGACACTCAGAGAAGAACTTCATGATTTTAGTCAATACAAATCAGTTTGTCTGAGCGAGAGAGTTGCATTACACAGTTGCTTAGATATTCATCATGCACATTCATATGTGTGTTTGTATGTATGTATTTATGCATTTATGTATGTGTTTGTGTGTGTGTGTGTGTGTATACACACACACACACACACACACACACACACACACAATTGTTTGTTTTTTATGCACTGACTTTTTTGCTTTTTTTTTTTTTTTTTTACAAAAAAAGCACATTTTGCTCTTACATTTTAATTTTGCAATAAAAATTGAATGAATTAATTACTGTACTGAATTGATCAATTTATCAATTAAATTATTGTTTAATTATTCCTAATTATTTTTTATTATGATGATGATGATTATTATTACTTATAAGTATGTCTATATAGTATATTT
>JAHKKF010523335.1:0-14914 GCA_019740295.1 Labeo calbasu | reverse complement strand
TTTTTTTTATGGAGTAACAAAAAGAGATTTTATATTAAAATTCAATAAAAATTCTGCGTAAATAAATACTAATATATAGTATGTGTGTGTATATATATAAATATAAATATATAAATATAAATATAAATATAAATAAATTGTATACATTTATTGTTGAATTATTTATTAAATTCAGTTTAGAATCAAGTTATGAAGTCCTCTTGTTAATATTAGTAAAGACTTCTTACAACACAAACAAGTCCTCTTTCTTTCTTTTTTTTCCTTTTTCCCTCTTTTTATAAAAAAAAATACATTTTTTTTCTACTCTCTCTTTAAGAACACTCTATGTAAATGATCTCTCATGATTGGCTGACTGTAATTGGTGTTTCTAACAGTCTGAGTATAGAGAGGCAGCTGGGATCACTCATTCTGGCCACAGATATCAGCCGACAAAATGAGTACCTGTCCCGGTTCAGGACGCATCTGGACGAGAACGATTTGTGTTTAGGAAACGCTTCTCATCGACATTTCGTTCTGCAGGTGGGAATTTGCAATTCAATATTAATTTCAATAATCATTTTTTTTTTATTATACTTCTACATACAAATTAAATGCTAACTTTGACTTTGAGAAATAAAATAAAAACATTTGAGAAATATTTAAGTGAACACAAAAATTAAATGAAACAAGCAATAATAATAATAATTGCAAAATTTATCTTTCATTTAAATAAGAGGCCAATTTATTTGTTATTAATGAATTATTTTTAATAAAAATAATTTATCTAAATATATTTATATAATTTTTTACATTTTGTTTTGGTCACTATAATGCTGACTTTATTGTACTTGAAGTCAGGATGTCTCGTTTTTAAGTGGAAGGGGCTGCAGGCCATATTTTTAAATAAAGACAGACACTTTTGGTTACTTAAAAACAAATCCATGTGTGTTCCAGATGGCCCTGAAGTGTGCAGATATCTGTAACCCATGTAGACCGTGGGAGCTCAGCAAACAGTGGAGTGAGAAGGTCACAGAGGAGTTCTTCCACCAAGGTAGCGAGTTCTCATGATGATCATGTGCTGTTAATTCACTGTGTTCAAAAGCTAATCACTGTGCTTTGTTGTCATCATCTTATTTAGGTGACATTGAAAAGAAGCATAAACTTGAAATCAGTCCACTGTGTGATAGTGAAGCCAACACCATAGCCAGTGTTCAAATTGGTAAGAACCAGAACATTCTCATTTATGAACTCACTGTGAATTTGGATGAAAAAGACTAATATTAAAAATAATATTATATATTATGTGTATGCTGATTTAAGGCAAGACACTACAGGTTATTTCAGGCAATGGTCAGGTTTCAGATTTTAAGTTATTTTGTTTTCTACTTTCAGATTAATAGAAAGAAAATATCCAAAATACACATTTAAAATGTTATATTTTCCAGTTTTATCTATATTCTGACAGTTTACAGAAGGGTTTGTTCATATATTGATTTATATAACATTTTATTCCTTAAAACATGATTTTGTTTTTTTTCTGGTTGACAGTATTTTCTGCTTAGAAAAGAGATAAACATTTGAAATTCAATGTTAAATTCAATAAAATTCCCTTGTGTAAAAATCTTCAACTTTAATGTGTCAAGAAAAGATATGCAATTGAGTGCATATTTAATTAAATAATAAAACATTTTAGAAAACGTGTAAACTCGACATTTGACTTTGAGAAATAAAATGATAAATTTGAGATGTTTGCTTTAAAAAAGAAAAAAGGAAAAATATTGAAATGAACAAAATACACTGCTAATCAAGACACATTCTCTGAAAACAAGTGATAATATTTACATTATTTTTATATTTTAGCCAAATATTTCTTATTAATGAATTTTTTAATCAAAATAAAATATTGATTTAAAAATGTACAACACACACACACACACACACACACACACACACACACACCTATATCTATCTCTCTCACTCTCTCTCACTCTCTCTCTCTTTATTTATATATATTTATATATATATTTATATTTATATTTAAATCAAGATTTTATTTTTTTTAATTCATTAATAATAAAAAAAGCCTCGCAATCAATTTTTTTATTTATAAAATTAATTATTAAAATATTATCACTTGTTTTCAGATAATGTGTTTTGATTAGCAGTGTATTTTGTTCATTTAAATATTTTTTCTTTTTTCTTTTTTAAAGCAAACATCTCAAATTTATGATTTTATTTCTCAAAGTTAAATGACCATGTTCTGATGGTGCAAAAAAAATCAAAATATTGAGAAAATCATCTTTAAATTTGTCCAAATGTAGTTCTTAGCAATGCATGTTACAAATCAAAAATTAAGTTTTGATATATTTATGGAAATGTACTAATATATATATATATAACTTTTTATCCAGTGTTAAGATTTCTGTTCTGGAAATGTATGCAAATGAGTGCATATTTAATTAGATAAAACATAATTAAACGTAACATTTCAGTCACTTATAATACAGAACAGTTGCCTTAATGTACTGTAATTAATTGCTGTAATTAAATGTCTTGCCTTTTATAATGAAATTCATTATATATATATATATATATGAAGATATATAAATACGAATTATAATATAAAATATATAAATAGTGTAAATAATAATATTATTACAGTATGATCCTAGTGATCTCTGCCTCTCAATCTCTTTAAGGTTTCATGACTTACGTGGTGGAGCCTCTGTTTGCCGAGTGGGCGCGTTTTTCGGACACGCGGCTCTCTCAGACCATGCTCGGCCATTTGGGCCTGAACAAGGCCAGTTGGAGCGCCATGGAGCCCGAGGCGTCGGGGAGCTCCGAGGAGGGGGAGTCCGAGCCGGGCCGAGCCACAGAGGAGCCCAGCTCCAGAGCCTTATCTCAGGGAAGCCAAGAGTCATGACACACCCCAGCGCTCGCAGAACACCTCTGCTGCCCTCAGCCAAACATCCTAACGTCACATTTGAGTTGCTCGCCACCCATCTCCAACCCAACCACTGATGATTCGTTTCGTTTTCGTTTGTTCGTTCGTTCATTCGTTCATTCGTCGATTTAATTTATTTAATTTTAAACGCTCATTTACCCTTCGACATAGAGCAATACATAGATACCTCATTTGGCTACTGCTGCAATGTTTTCTTTTAATTATTGTGATGTATTTATTTAACCTTATTTGTTTTTTTTTCTTTTGGGCGTTACTAATTCAACTCCGATGCTTCGAGTAAAGACTGCAAGGGAATGTGGGGTAAAAAGGAACCCCCTCCTATGGCTTTAAAGTGCCATTTTGAAACATTTGAATCGCTCTGAGAGTCGTTCGAAACACCTTGAGTATTTAAAGGAGAGGTTTTTACAACCGCACCAAGAGACAACGTGTGAAACCGAATGCGTGCGAGCGCGCGTGTGTGTATGTGAGTGTGTGCCAGTGCTTCTGCAAATCAATCTTCCTCCTTGTGTACAAAAAATACAAATGTGAAGAGCCCAGTCCTTTTGCTGCCTCTGAAGACTGTTTACACGTTGTTTTCTAACTGAATCATGTTAGTTCTGTGATTTATTGCCTTTTAAGCACAGATGTGAAGAACCACTTGTACATTTTTGTTTGTTTTTTCGAAACCTACTGCTGATGATCAACGAAATCTGTCGGACTGATCAACGAAATCTGTCGGTGTGACGCATCAGATGCCATACGAATGCCATTGTGCTCCATTGCATCTCTTTCTCTCCCCTGTATTTCAGACAACGCGTTGAAGGATCGTCGCTCCGTGAAAGGTGGCAGAGATGAACCCTTTCGACCATGGAAGAAGGATCTTGTAGCGGACTCTCCATGGATTTTGCTCAGGGTTTCATTTGGGAGAAACAAGGAAGTAAAGGTGCCTTTTGTAGGTAGCCACCACCCCTCTCTTTCTCTCTCCCCTCTGTATTTTGTAAAGAAAGATAAGAAGTCCTTCTCAGAATGTCTCGAAGCCACTCTCGTCGTACACAATGCCTTAAAACTATGCACAAAGCTAAGTGACCAAACCAGCTGTCGTTTCATTTTAAAACCATCACATTGTCCATTTAGTGCACTGTCTGACCCTTTGCCTTTTTGTCGTGGAGAACTTTTTTTTTTTTTTAAGTAAATGGAGGAGGTTTAATGATTTGATTTTTAACATTAACATTCCATTTTTTGTGTATTGTTTTGGATTCTGTACAGAATGGACAGTTGTTTTTTTTTTGTGCTTCTCTTGATGTTGAAAGAGAAGAGGTGCTTTATTTTAGGTGATTTGTATTTTTGTTGTAAGTGCTGTAAGACTGTTGATTTAAGAAAAAAACTGTTTACAGTTTGTTGTAACAGCCATTTTGGGGAGACGACCTATGTGTCAAGCCATTTTGTAAAGGCTTTGCCGTATAACCTTTTGATACATACTTGTTGCAGTTGCATTTTTGATGAATAAAACTTCACAAAATGTTTCTCTACCGGATGGCACGAGCTTATGCTGTTCTATATGAGCTTGAACGATTAGTTCATTTCCATGTCATCCAAGATGTTTGTCTGTCTTTCTTCATTTGCAAAGAAATTAAGGTTTTTGAGGAAAACATTCCAGGATTTTTCTCCATATAGTACACTTCTATGGTGCGCAATGGGCTGAAGGTCAGTTTAAATGCAGCTTCAAAGGGCTCTACACAATCCCAGCAGATAAATAAGGGTCTTATCTAGCAAAATTAGTTAAAAAAAAAAATGAAATAATATAATATACTTTTTAACCACAAATCTTTGCCTTAGTGTGGTTAGTTCTGTAGAAAAACTCCACCTCATTTTCTCCAACTTCAAAATCGTCCGTTGTTTTATTTGTATAAAGTGCATTTGACTTTCTTTGCACGTTCACTGCGTCGGTACTAGGGCTGCAACGATTCTTCGTTTCTATTCTAGTAGTTATTTATTTATTTTTTAAATCCTCATTGCATTTTGCCAGTGTAGAGTAGTTGGCAAAATACCGGAAGTGCCACATTCCACATATTAAACCCTTTTAAAAAAATTTAATAAAGCACAATGCTATTAAGAATTCACAAATGCTATGATTCAATTGAATGCCGGTTTAACATATGCGCTTTAATTATTAGGTTACACGTGGGTGTCAGAGCGGCTCCATTCACAGTAAATTCTGCTACACAAACTGTTATTTACATGTGTGGAGCATCTCAAACGCCATCTCTGCATGTTGTTGTGAGTTTGGGTTTATTATAACGTTAATCTGAGAACGCAACGTGCGCTATTTCATCAGATTTGTAAGGTAAACCATTTAAAAACCTACGCAAACACTAGAAGGGATACAGCTCTGGCTACTGGGCATGCGCACATCAAACTAACGTTATTTTTGTCACACTGTACAATACTGTTTTTGTATTATAGTAAGGGCTAAGTTTAGGGTTGGGGTGGGTGTAGACTTTAATAAAACACAATGTAATGGGTAGAACAATTTATTACATTGTTAGTTTTCAGTCATAGCTGTATCCCTTCTAGCCACAACATTATCTTTCTCGACAAGGTGTTCGTCACAAGTTCAAAATAAAAGTTGGAACTCTTTTTACAAAAAGTTTTCATATATTGAAGAAATAACAGTAGCTTTTCTATAATAAGGAAATGGCCAAATATTAAAGATTAAGTGGACATTTGAATTAAACGATGTTTGGTGAATATTAAACAGATGTGTGTAAAATCAATGGTCAGGCCGTTGGCGCCCTCTGCAGTAATTTGTTCTAATGCGTAATGCACATTAGGTCCATTGTTTATAATGTTATGTATTTTAAGAGTTCTGTTCAATAAAAGCATGATTACTTGCTTTTGTTCACTTGGGTCTATTTTTATTACTAAAAAAAAGATCCGATTACTGGATAAATAATCAATAATAACCCTCAATTACCATAATAATTGTTAGTGACAGCACTAGTCAGCCGCTTACGTACTTCCGTAACGTGTGAGGGACGAGCATTTGTGGTGGGAAAGTATATCTATTTAATTTTTTTGAAAAATGACCAATCGTTTTGCTAGATGAGACCCTTATTCATTGGCTGGGATCGTGTAGAGCCCTTTGAAGCTGTGCTTAAACTGCAGTTTGGACCTTCAACCCGTTGACCACCACTACAGTCCACTATATGTTTTCCTCAAAAACTTAAATTTCTTTTCGACTGAAAAAAGACAGACAAACATCTTGGATGACATGGGGGTGAGTAAATTACCATAAAGTTTTTATTCTGGAAGTGAACGGTAATCCTTTAATTATGGGAGGAATATGCTGAAAAAGATTCATTACAGAAATGAAAAGACAGACTGACAGTTTTAGGTTTATTCAAGAAATGGAAGTCCATTCAAAACAGTTCTGTAGTGGGAAATATAATCAACAATTTAGATAAGTTATCACAATCTACAATAAAACCAGAAATACGTCTCCGTTAGGAGATTCCCTTCAATTCTGAGGTACTGTTCATATGTGCTGGCCATTGAATCCAGTATAAATCTTTGAAATAAGAAATCCTGTACTGTACTATAATGTTAATGCACTGACTTTTGGTGCATAGCAGACATCTTTAGTTACATGTGCAAAAATACAAACCTTTTAAAAGGTACAAACACTGTCAAACAATTCTAATTAAACGGCACTTGACAAGAGATAGCAAGCTTGATGTGCTTGAGACAAACAAAACTACATTATTCAAGTGATTTATTAAACTGGTTAAATAACTAAATTACTTCCAGAACCATATCATGGAAATGTTCCAAAATAATAAATTACAACCTAAAAAGGATTTTAAATTAGCTCTCATTAAATACTACTGACAGCACCATTTAAGCCCTATGTATGATCACAAAAGTGTGGTTCATAATTGCTATAGTGGTCGCATGACTACGGAAGCCTGTTTCCACCACTGAATAAAAAATAAAAAAAACATATTTGCATTTTCCCCCCTCTGGATTGCATTATAAACTCTCAATTGCAAGTAAAAAAAAAACTATAAGAAAATAGTATTTTGTTCTCTGTCGGAATTGGACATTATAACTCGTAACTGCGAGTTTATCTCACAATTGTGAAGAATAAAAGTCAGAACTGCAAGATTGAAACAAGCAATTGTGAGATTAAAAGTTGCAATTACCTTTTTTTATTTTTGTTGTTCATTGGTGGAAACATGCTTCCATATACATGACAGAAACACCTGAAGTTCCTAAAAAAAAGTAGTAATGATTTCTAGCAACTATGAATTGTACCTTTGATTTAGAGACAACTTCTGTGCAAACAGGTGTTAAAAATACACATAAAACTACTTATAAAGAATCCATACACTTTGGTGTTTTTGTTCAGCGTTAGCCCTTCAAATGAGAGGAATCCAACAAGGTTGAATACCTGCACTGTTGACCTTCAACAGATTCAAATAAACCCACAAATAAAATCATATATAAAACCTAACGAAAAGAATGCATTTCTCATGTAACTGGCATTAATGATGAAACTGGTTGTGGTATAAGATGTACTGATAGAGTTGAAACTTTCAAAGTGCAAAATAGTGAAACCAGATTGGTTGCAGTTTGGCATTTGAATGCTCACTTAAATGAACACTTAACATTTTGAGGGCTAACAAAGAGTTAGCCAGTTATTGCAAATTACGAGTCATTAGGTTAACTACATTAACCTGCTCAGATAAGTAGCTCCATCCTAGTAGAGTTTCCTCCTTCCAGTTGATTTTAACATATGCTGTCCGAACTGCAAAAGAAACGCCACAAATTATTGCAACACCAAGACAATATACATCAGAGATCATTTTCTCAGGTGATTTCTCTTACCAGCTGTGTTTCTACATGGGGCTTATTCTCAGGAGCTGGCAGGTTAAAGTTGCCATCGCATTCGCTTTCGTTTCGGTAGCGGTGAGCGAACTTGCGTTTCAGGGCCTCTGCGATTAACGTTGCAGCGTCTGTGGGCTCAACAGGTTTTGGTTTTGCATCTTCTTGATGACTGAGAAGGAAAGAAAAAAAATGAACCCTACTGGTAAGTGTTTATGATGAGCTTTGTATGCCATCGCTGTCCAGATAAAGCACTATAACATTTACCTTTTAACTGAGCGCAGCTTTACTTTCCCCATGTCTTTTAGTACGTCCAGCATGTTGGGAAGCTCTGGCTTTTTAGGTGCTGAGTCCAGTACAGTTTTCTGTTCTCCCTTTTTCCCACGTCGCTCTCGGATGAGGTCAATGGCGGAATAGCTTCTCTGCATACCAGGGGCGGGACACGGAGGAGGAGGAGGTGGTGGGGGAGGCGGTGGCGGAGGTGGAGCTGGAGCCATTGATGGAGCTTGGGGTACAGGGGGACCACCTGGTGCCGGAGCTGAAACAATGCAAAAGTTGCGACTTTAAATGGGTAAAAACTAGGGTTGCCACAATTCTCAATATAATATTAAACTGTTCGGTACCACAACCACAGTTCAATTTGCGCTTGTGAATTGCAGTTTTTCGGTTTTCCATGTGTTTTATTTTTTCTCCAAATTGGCTACGTTTGTGAGTGTGTGATTTTACGTTCTGAGATAAGGCTGGAGTGCAATAGTATATATATAATTTTTTTTTTTTTTTTTTTCACAAAACGCAATTTTGAGGCCAGAAACATAAGTTTGCAAGCATGTGTTGTACATGCTTACCATTAACACTACCTTGGAATATATTTGGGGCATAAACAACAACCAGTGTTGTTTTAAATATAACAAAAACATTCAAACTATTTACTAAAAATATATATTTTTAACTGAAATAAAGATAACAAATACTGAAATTACAAAAACTTAAAAACAAAGCTAAACAGAAATAGGTAAAAATGTAACAGGCTTTGTAAAGGTAATTGTTTTTTTGTTTTTTTTGGTAATGCATGCAACATTTAATGCCATGAAGTTATGAATTTAGACTTACTGCGAACTTTAATCTCACAATTCCGACTTTTTTTCTCAGAAATGCATAATACAAACTCGCAATTCCGACTTTTTTACTCAGAATCGCAAGATGTTTGTATAAAAACTCACAATTCTGACATTTTCTGCAAACTATGAGATAAAATCAGAATTGCAAGATACATACTCACGATTCTGACTTGTTTTCCCTCAGAATTGTGATATAAATTCACAATTACAAGAAATAAAGTCAGAATTGCTTTGATTGATAAAAATTGCGAGTTTAAAATTGCGAGATACAAATTGCAAATTTTTATACATACATCTTGCAACTCTGACTTTTTTCTGTAAATTGAGATATAAACTCAATTGCAGTTGAGTAATAAAGTCAGAATTGCAAGATGTATATATAAAAACTGACAATTCTGACCTTTTTTTCCTGAATTGTGAGATATAAACTCGCAACTGCGAGTTAAAGTCATAACTTGCAATTTTGAGAAAAGTCACAATTGTGAGATGAAAATTCACATTTGTGACATGTAAACAAAAACAACAACAACAACAAAAAAAGTCAAGAGTTGTGAGTTTACATCTTGCAAGAATTGCGACTTTATTTCTCAGAACTGCAAATTTGTCTAGCCATTCTGACATCAGTTATTAGTCACAGAATCACAGAAATCCCTAGTCACAGAAGTAATAAAATTGCAAGATGTAAATTCACAAATGCAAGAAAAAAAAAAAAGTAAGAATTTTGAGATAAACAGTTGCAATTACCTTTTTTTATTTTTTTATTCAGTGGCTGAAACGGGCTTCCATTGATTTAAGACCTTTTTAAACTAGAAATTAAAATGCAAACTACAAATAAAAAAATGAAAGCTACTTCAAAATACTAAAAACGTACATACAAATAATACTAATGTAGCACTGCAACTAACCTGTGGATTGAGCGCTTTGCTCCTGTGCTTGAACAATCTGTGCGATTTGCGCTCTGAGTTTGGCCAGCTCAGTCTCCAGAACACTGATTTTCTGAATGGCTTCATCATTGATGATCGTCTGACTCTGTGGCGCAGGTTCAACCTGGTGCAAGCTAGGTAAGGACCGTCGACGTCTCAGGGGCCTGCACTGCTGGGTACGGAAAAACAACCCAGAATCCGCCTCAATCCTGCAGAACATATACATACATAATAATTATCACATTCAATTTTATATTTTCTAAATCAATTTAAAAATATTCTCACCTATTTCTACTAGCACCATCATTCTCTTCTCTGTCCATCCAGCCCACATCAGCGAGTGTGGCCACAAGTCCATTTGGCCCATTTGAATTGTTGAGGAAACTCGCTCCTGCAGCAAACGGATGAAGCTACACGTCCCAAAGACAGTTTAAAGGACAGTTAATAATTACAACACCTGCTCAGGGCACAACAACAACGACAAACAAACCCTCACAGACACTCAAGCACTCAAACCATGTCAGAAAGACAACAGCAGAACAAGCACCAAATGTTTTCACAGCCACGGCAAAGTAAACAGCACCAGGGAAACCGGTTTAAACATCGCCTAGCGATTAATGAAGCAATTAGAACATTACAATGTCTTTCAGCACATTTATCAAGAGGAAATCCATATTAATGCCAGTATTTTATTAAAAAATAAGAACTTTTGGCATTTTTAACAACGAACCAGAGAACTGACCTAAAGCAGACATGCTGCATTCCTGACTTACAGGACAGCTGGAAGGAAGGGCAGAGAAGAGAAAAACAGAGACAGTAATAAAAGTTTCAAGGTGGTTTAATGTCACCATACTTTCATTTTAAAGGTTAGACGGTAGGAAAAGGCTAGATTAGATATTGTGAGCGGAAACCTGGCCCCGTGATTCATGATTGTTTATGGTCAGCACACTGATGGAATCAAAACAGAACAGGACAGAAATATGATGATATGGGAGAAATGAAAAACAAGAAGCCAAAGATGGAGGGTGTTAAAGGTTTTGAGACATAAAACAGCAATAAAGGTGAAAAACACTGGTAATAATGCAATGAAAATGAATGAAGACTACCTGAAAATACTAGAATAAAACATAACAGGTACTCTAAATACAATTATGCACAGAATAGTCTGTAAAGATAATTTGAACTGTCTGTTGAAATAAATGTTTGAGGTACTCCATATGTGTTTTGACACATTTGAATTAATAAAGACTGAGATATTACCTGAAAATGGACACGAGGGCAAGGCGCTAGGGGAAGATTTGCGGCAATTCTTCTGACAATACTCCTGGATGACCCATAAGACTTTGTTGAACCTACAGCCTAAAAGAGATATTAATATAATAAATCAAACAATCACAGGCTGAGTGAATAATGAGAAGTGTACATATAATTCTGTGTATTAACTTACCAGGTCCATTTCTATCCGTCTGTGATTTCCACTCATCTTGTAACTTCACTCACAAACCTGTCTCATCATCATCTGTGCTAGGTCATGTTCATATCAAAACCTAACAAAAAAAAAGTTAGAATCACCTTTACACTTAGATTTTTATCTATCATCCCATCTTTTACAGAGTACCCTTGTTTTCCACATAAAAACCTTACGATCCCTGTAAACTGTCAGTCATTCCCATATTTGCAGAAGAGCATCTTGTACAAACGTGTTTCCACTCACTCCTGTTTTCCTAAACAGTTACTGTGGCAAACAGCCACTGTTCAACGTGATGTACACTTTAACATTTGCCAGAAAACACTGAGGTACCAAACCTTTTTCTACTAGTTTCTACGTGAAGCACATGAGTCAGAGTTTGTCACTAATAGATACCGCAAACAGAGGACCAGTGAACTGTCTACAAACTTTATCAAAGGTTAAAGGCGCTAGAACCCAAGCGTCAATGTTTCAGTATGGTAATAGACATGTTCTTAGTTGTTTACAAAAGTTGCAACGATTTCCAACAGGATATTATAAGAAAATATCAATGTCTTACCGTGTAAACTGCAGTGTAACAGACTTCTAGTATGATCCTGGCTGTGCTACGCTAATGCTATACAGCGGTTACCTGTGTTTTTCCAGAGTGCGGGAGCAGGCGTTTGGGAAGAAGGGCGGGACTTAACAGTATTGACCAATAGGTTTTGAGAATATTCCAACAGTGGGTGGGTCATGTGAGTACGGAGTCAACCACTGGTTTAGAATGGTGGATTGACAAAACAACTGGCCAATCATAAGTGAGTTATGACTCACATACACGAGGCTTGCAGTGGAATGAATCCATGGAAAGGATTTGCTGTATTACATAAACGAGTGGGGTTTGGTTGACTACGGCCGGTTTGAAAAAGAAGACAGTTTTATGTTATTCACTTATTGTATACTCATAAATATAATTGTCCAATCTGTTTTGGGTCTTTCTGGAATAATGTTTATGTTCTGATTGTCTAAGATGTTTTTTTGTGATGTCTCTTTATGTTATAGACATTTTTTGTGGGTTTTATGCTAATGACAAGAATTTATTTAATTTCAAGTTTTTGTATAAACCTCCTTTTATTTATTGGAAAATTTTATGTCTATAAATGTAAATATACAAAATGTAAACATTGACAAACAAGAACTGAAGTTGAAGTATTTAAATACAATTTTAACGTCTGTTAACAAAAAAGCTAAAAAAAAAAAAAAAATCTAGAACTTGTGCCATGTTTAATATTCTTCCTTAATATACTTTGTATCTTTATTTTTGTGCCCTCCTTTTTTTTTACTTCCTCCTTTCCCTTCTATTTCTTAAGAATTTTTATTTTATATTACTTCTTCTGTTAACTATTAAACCATAACTCGTTTATTATTGAACATTTTTGGATGTTTTGTGCCTACTGTATTTTCTGTTTGTTTTGTACGTACTGTAATGTTTGTTATTATTGCAATAAAAATACTGAATACTCATACTAAGCAGATTTTCTAAAAACATTGGTTATTTGGAAATCATTTAATATCTTTACCTGACTAAAATAGTATCAACCTGTTTTTTTTTTGTTTTGTTTGGTTTTTTTTTGTTTTGTTGTTTTTTTATTGCTTCGCCCTTCTATTGTTTTATGTATTGTACTGTCTGTATCTAAAAAATGCACGATGAGAAATTGTAATACACGTTTCTCCTGTTTTTCCAGAACTCAGTCATCAAAACTAGACATTATTTATCTGCTAGTCTACATTTTAAAGAAGAAATACGATTGTTTGTATGTTTCTGTTCTGCCTATATCAATTCCATTCGTTTCATGTACTGTAAAGCAATATATTTTAATAAGGCCCCAATATAAATAAAATATATTAATAGTAATTTTACTTGCTTCCTTAACTCTGATGCTTTCTCTCTCTATATATAAAAAACAATAAAAATAAGCAAATAAACAAATACTTTTAGTTTTAGTTCTGATTTGAAACAATTCCCATTAATGCCCATTTATATTGCATAATATCACGGCTATTATGAGAAATCAACGTTGTCTTTAGTAAAACTCTTTCTAATTGGTCAAGAACGCATGACGCCATAGTCCACATCCTCCAATCAGTCTATCTAAATCCAGGAAGTGTTGTAAAGGGTGCTAAAAGCTCCGCAGATAATGGCCAAATATACCTGAGCAGAACAGCTGTCATAAAGACTTTTAACCATATTTACTGACGTCGTTATTACACGAGCTGCATCCAACTGTGTAACCATCAGCAGTTCATTTGTCGGCGGGTTTGAACCTTTGACTGGACAGGATCTTCTGAAGCGAGGAGCCGTCCTGGGCGTGTTTGCTGTAAGGTTATGCGTGGACAACAGTGCCACAACACACACAAGGTTAACAAGATAGATACCAGGCACATAAGAATCGAATACACTAATTATACATCTATTACTATTATTTGGCTTTATGCAGGTGTATGTTTATATGCGTCCTGATAGAAATCGATTCTGCTTTTCTCTTTCTGCGTGCAGGCATTGTTTTGTTCATAGTAAGAGATTTAGATCCATGTTTTGATGTCTGTAGATTAAATATGAATGAGAAATCAGCGGAAGATGTTTGCTTTTACGTGCAGTTTTATGTCTAATATGAGAACTCATTTTTTGTCGTTGTCTTGTGATGCCATGTTAATGTTAGCCGGTTAGCACAGGCCCCATTTAAAGGCCTCGTAATGCTATGTTGTGCTATGTGAATCAGACATGACCATCATGGGTCATTCAGTTAACTATGAAAGCCAATAATAAGCCACGTGTGTAGAGATCATCTGTAAATCAAAGCGGAAAAATCAAAATGTATATTGACTATGTGACGTCAGTCAATAAATGTCAGATTCGTGGTATTTTTTGTTTAAATAATATAGTTATAGAAATGTTATAAAATGTATATTTAAAATGATCAGTTTTATGTAATTCAGTCATTGACAGCATGTTCCACGGTATCAGAAGTAATGCAAGTTTATTTTTATTCCCCCTCAGCTAAGATCTGTGTATTTGATGTGCATGGCCCTTGGTGTGGGAGCACCATGAGCGGGGAGCCTGATGCCTTGGCTGTGGTGAATCAGCTGAGGGACTTAGCTGCTGACCCCCTCAACAGGCGAGCTATTGTTGAAGATCAAGGCTGCTTGTCAGGCCTCATTCTCTTCTTTGACCACCCCAATCCACAAGTTGTCTACTCTGCTCTGTTGGTAAGATTCTGTTTGTGAGACATTTGCAGTCAAGATGTTTACTGCCTTGTTGGCATAGTGGTATTTAAAGGTTTAGGAGTTTTTATTAACTCAAAAATAGATGATGTTAGTGTTCCAGTAAGAACATTTTTTTTATAATACTCATATGTCGATATTCTCAAACAAACAGTATGTTATGGTAGCTACAGTTTTTCCATTTTTCTGGGAAATCATGTGGGTGTTTTATTTATAGTTTACTGTAAGCGTTTTCAGCTTCAACTTCAAATTAGATATCTCAATATAAAGCATAATAGACAGCATTTACTACTGTAGAATTTCCCCAGTCTAATGTCAGATTATTGAATTACACCTT
>JAHKKF010523333.1:0-24738 GCA_019740295.1 Labeo calbasu | reverse complement strand
TAAAATATTAAATTAATGTACTTTTTAAATATTTTTAATAACTTATTTGAATATTTTTATATATCTTATATTTGTTATTTCTATTTTTCTCTATATTTCTTTTAAATCATAAAACATTATATTTGTTTTTTTATTTATTTACTAAAACAATCAATTTTTTTTATTCTATATCTTATTTTCCCCCTTCATATTGATTCATTTATCTTATTCTCTATAGATTTTTCCTTTTAAATCCTAAAAAAATACATTTGTTTACAGTTTTAAATAAATAATGACTTTTGGCATTTACTTACTTAATTTTTATTTATTTTTTTATTTCCTAAAACATTCATCTATTTTTTTATGTATTCAGGTTCAAATAAATAAAGACTTTTGGTTCCTAATGTATAGCTTTCTCATGCATACCACATAACTTTATTTAAAAACACAAACCATGTGCAAAATACATGAAACCATAAAGTCATCATTAATGCTAAAAAACGTAATGCTTGCATATGAACATGATAAAAAATATATATTGCTGCAAAATAGAACATGACATGGGCTTTTATACTTGCAGTATCTACAGAGCAGCATTTAACCTACTGTGAACTACAAAATGTCAATTACATTTTCCTGCTGTGCAAGAAATTCATACGTTACTCAGTGAAAAAACATAATGTGATCAGTGACAGCTTTCTGTAACAGACTGTAAGCCCCCAGTTTTAATAGGTGTGACTAATGATGGCCTAATATTTCCTACTCAGCACTAATTTGCAGAGGGTCTTAAGCCAGCACTAGAATCTGCTTAAGCTGGTGAAATAAGGGCTAAAGTTGCAGAGAGGTTAAAGACTAGAGATGAGGCAGCATGTTGGTTAGACTGCACTGAAGCACACTAGGGGAGCTATTGAAATGCAGCACGACTGGCTGAGGCTAATTAACAGTAGGGTTCAATTTACAGTACAGGTGGAGCAATTAGAGAGATGGAGCCTGTAAGCAAGAAACAGGGGTTTTAGGGCTCACAATAAGTCAGTATGGGGCAAATAAAACTGTGGACACATGACGGTGTCATTTAGGTAGATTGGTAATGTGGGTTTCTCTACGCAGGCTCTAAACACTATAAACCAAATGAGCAGCCATTAACTGAAGTGACAACATCAGTCAGTCCGGGAGAAAATCAAACACAAAGCCTGTAAAGAGGATTTTAGCATGTGAGGAGATTAAAATAGTATTTTAATTTTTAATCTGCCTAAATGTTGAAAATCTCATTTTATTTGGCTATGGAGACTATTTATAAAAAGAATTATAAACATTAGTAAACATTTTGACATAAATTTACATTACATGTCTATTTATTGTACATATACAAAAGATAGACGTGTGTGATTTATTTTTTAATAAATATGAAAATTAATAAACACCTTTGTTTTATTTTATTTTATATGTATGTTTTCATTTTTTTTATTTATTTTATATTTACTTTTTATTTTATTTTTTATTTTATTTATTCTACCAGCTAGGTTTTACATATACACATATTTACACTATTATACCACAAATACATGACATAAAACAAGCTATTTATTTTAATGTGTGTATCTGATATTATATGCAAATAAATAAATAAATTCATTAATATTTTGTAGAAAAACTCAGTTTATTAGTAAACATTTTGACATAAATTTATATTACATACCTATCTATTTGTGCATATATAATATATAATATAATAATTATGAACATTAATAAATCAATAAATATTATATTAAATAAAATTAATATTATTTTATTTTATTTCCACCAGCTAAGTTCTACATATACACATATTTACACTATTATAACACAAATACTTGACATAAAACAAGCTATTTATTGTAATGTGTGTATCTGATATTATATTAGATGCAAATAAATAAATAAATAAATACATATTTTGTAGAAAAACTAAATACTGTATGTATCTATATATATTAGTAAACATTTTGACATACATTTATATTGCATATCTATCTATTTGTGCATATATAATAGATAGATGTGTGTGTAATTTATTTTATAATAAACATGAAAATTAATGAATCAATAAAATTTACATTAAATAAAATGAATATTTTTTATTTTAGTTTATTTCTCCAGCTAAGTGCTACACATACATATATTTACATTATTATAACACAAATACATGGCATAAAACAAGCTATTTATTTTAATGTGAGTGTCTGATATTATATTAGATGAAAAAAAACAATTATTTTGTAGAAAAAAATACTAAAATACTGCATGTATGTATCTATCCATATATATCAGTAAACATTTAACATAAATTTATATTACATATATCTATTTATTGTGCTTATAATAAATATGAAAATAAATAAAGACATAAATATTATATTAAATAAAATTAATAATAAATTAATTTAATTTTGTTTTATTTTATTTTATTCATTTATTTTCCACCAGCTAAGTGCTACATATACACATATTTACACTTTATAACTCAAATACATAACATAAAGCTACTTATTTAAATCTGTGTGTATCTAATATTATATTAGATGTATGCATAAATATTTAAATATGTGTCTATATCTGTCTATCTATCTATCTATCTAGCTAATTTATTTTATTTTATTTTCATCTATTTATTTTTTTATATATTTATTTTTGGAGTCATTGGTGGAGTCAAAATTCATTATAGTCTACTTGTAAAATAACAAAAATCTATTTATTTCCACATTTAGCACTACATCATTTAATATTAACATCTTATTTGGATAATTACAAGATTAATGACAAATATTTCACTATTTTTTAACTGAAAAAAAAAACTGTAAATATGCCCCTAACTTGGGATTAAACAATTGCTATTAACGATTTATTAGGAATAGCCAAACAAACCACATTAAAAGCAACTCTGTCACACGATTAATGGATGGATCATCTAAACAGTCATCAGCGTTTTTGTTACATTTTATGTTGTTTCCTTATAGAGTGACAAGGGAAGTCCCTCATTCATTTTCATTAAGCTCAACTTTGGGTTTGACGATCAGATCAGCCCACACCCTCTCTCACATTGTCCAAAGTTCCTCAGGAGATGGACTTAAAGCCCAGCCTTCCCCACCTGATCCTGATCACCATGGCCTGAAGGCTCCATTGAAATAACTAGGCCTTTAAGACTCGCTACTTTAAGCTCCTCTAGAGCAATTATGCATTCATGTGCGCGTAATTGGCATCCACGAATATGAAATGTTTGGTGGGCCCTTAAACACTGTTAGGATCTTTGGATGTCGCCCTTGTCAGACAAAGCCTGGAGGTGTTACCCCATTTCCATCTATTTAGAGTGCTGGGAAGAGGTTGAAACAGCCCTGTGTTTACAGTAAACTTTAGGGGAAAATGCTGAGTGCTACTGAACTGCTCTTCACCCACTTATTAGTGTCTCCCACCCCCATCTCCCTGCCAGCCATCAATAGCTGGAGTCTTAATTAAACAAGCAGATGCAAAAGTGTCAATCATATGCCGAGACAAGATTGTAACAGTCTGATATGCAATGTTTTGCTGGGCATTTCATTCCCCTGACATTACTGTAAGTTCCGGAAAAGAAATCACGTGAAAGAAATGCAGATGCAAACCACAGAGGTAATCCACCACAGAATTCCACTGTATTACATTTTTTATTAATTCCAATTTGTTATATTTTCTTTATGCATGAACCCTTTTGTTTGTTTTTTTCATTTGATTACCCATCCATCCACTTATCTTTCTTTCTTTCTTGTTTCTTTCTTTCTTTCTTCATTCATTTATGCATCCATTCATGTATCCATTTATCTATCCACTTATGTATTTATTCATTCATCCATCATCCATTCATGTATTCATCTATCCATCTACTTATTCATTCATCCATCCATCTATCCTCTGTTCATGTATACACCCACTTATTTATTCATTCATTCATCCATCCATCCATCCACTTATTTATTCATCCATTATCCGTTCATGTATCCATCAGTCCACTTATTCATTCATTCATTCATGAATCCATTTATTTATTCATTCATCATCTATGTTTATTCATCCATCCATTTATTTATTCATCCATAATCTATGCATTCATGTATCCATCCATCCATTCATGTACCCATCTCTCCATCCACTTATTCATCCCTCCACCATCCATTCTTGTATCCATCTATCCATCCATTTATTCATCCATCATTCATCCATTTGTGTATCCATCTATTCACTTATTCATTCATTCATTATTTATTTATTCATCCATCATCCATCCACTTATTCATTCATCATCATTCATGTATCCATCCATCCATCAATTTATTTATTCATCCATCATTCATCCATCCATCCATTTATTTATTCATTCATCCATCATTTATCCATCCATCCACTTATTCGTTCATTCATTCATCCATCCATTATTTTTTCATTCATTCATGCATCTATCATCCATCTATCCGTTCATGTATCATTCATCCATCCACTTATTCACGTATCCATCCATCTGCTTACTCATTAATTTATTCATTCATCCATCCACTTATTTATTTATTCATCTATCCATCAATCCATTCATGTTTCATCTACCCATCTATCCACTTATTTATTCATCCATCCATCCATGTATCCATTCACATATTCATTAATTCATCATCCATTTATCCAACACATGTATCCCTCCGTCCACTTATTCATTCATTCATTTATTAATTTATGAATTTAATTATTCATTCATTTATCCATCATTCATCTATCTATCCATCCATTATTAATTAATTAATTCATCATCCATCCATCCATTCACTTATTCATTCATGTATTCATCCATCCATCCATTCATGCATCCATCCATGCACTTATCTATCCATTTATCTATCTATCCATCCACTTATTTATTCAATTATTTATCATCAATCCAACCACTTATTCATTCATCCATCCACTTATGTATTAATTTATTCATCCATCATCCATTCATGTATCCAACCATCCACTTATTTTTTAATTAATTCATCTATCCATCCACCCACTTATTTATTCCTTCATTCATCCATCCAACCATTTATTTATCCATCCATCCACTCATGTATTTATTCATTCATTCATCCATCCATCCACTTATTTATTCCTTCATTCATTCATCTATCCATTCATGCATGCATCTATCCATCCATCCATCCATCCATCCACTTATTCATCCATTTACATTCATTCATCCATCATCCCTTTTTTTTACAATATATGTATCCATCCATCCATCCATCCATCCATCTATCCATCCACTCATCCACTCATTCATTAATTCATCTGTCATCTATTTCTCCAACTCATGTATCCATTGATCTTTTCACCCATTTATGTATTTATTTATTTATCTATTTATTGGAGTCATTCGATTTTGGAGTCAAAATCACTATAGACTACTTGTAAAATGACATTAAAGGAACTTTATCCAATTTAAAGTATCTTAGACACTTAAAAACTGATTATTAATATATAACTAAAAATGAAGAAAGAATTTAATATATAATTGAAAATTTGTTCATATACAAATATAAGTAAAACCTAAAAATGTGTGGAGAAAAAATGAAAAACAAAGAGATTTATTTGTGATAAAATAGCTTGAAAAGGGACAAAATAACAAACAAATATTAACTCTCTGTTCTTTATCATTTATATGGGAAAGTAGTTAAAAAGACAGAATTATGCATGAATTTCAAGCCTTAAATCAAAAGCCTCTTGTCGAAAAGAGAGAGATCAATTCCCACATCTCCGCAGGATTTTGCTTTGCCTGCATGGTGTCTTTGTCGAAAGCAGTTGTATGTTATCTGAGTAACAGAAACAGCCCTGGTAATCCTTTATGTGGCAGGACGCATAACTGTTAAAACTCCCCTGATAGTCGGTTGTGGGGGTGCGCAGCGCTCCATTGTCATTGAGCAGCAGCTCACACTGTGTTACCATTGGATTCTTTGTAATGTGGCCTGAGTTTTTTGCATGTCCATGAGGCCAATCTGCTTGGATTGCTGCGCTTGGTAAGGGGCCTATAGGTTTTCAATGAGGTCTGTATTTCACTCACTTTCAACTGTTATACTCCCTGCTTATCTTTGTACTCTGCGTTAGTGTGTCGAGGAAAGCTGAAGGTGTGATGTTATTTTATTAAGAGTTAGACTAATTAGACCACATCTCTAAGAGTTTCATCCAGCTAATGATATTACCACCCAAGACTAATTTAAGTGGGAGCCTTACTTAAACGGCACTAAAAACATCCAATCAGAGAGCAGAAAGAGACTCGAATACCTCAGAAGGACTCGAAAGCCATTTACTGATGAGAGAGGGAGAATGAGTGAACTTTTTATTGCTTTTTTCCTTCTAATCCATAAGAATGGGAACAAACATGACAGCTGTTAAAGAGACAGATAATAATTACATTCTACAAGTGTTCTTACAGCAGCCACAAACATAGACGCAACAGTGTACCTACTGAGTGTATGTTCGGGAAAGGCTTTGTCAGAAACACATATGATTTCCTTTAATAGTTACAGAGGCCCAGACACAGATTCATTAGTGATTCCTGTAAGGTCCATCATGTCAGGAGGGTTAACAGGAAGAGCGTCGGCCCTTAGGTACAGCAGCGGCTGCTCAAGGACACACTGTTTTCTCACACTGACACACATCTGTCTCTATCTGTTCTCACTTTGCACCTCTTTCAGCCTGATTCGCATCTCATATTATAATTAACACCTTCTTGAATGTATTTGAGCCTCTCTCTTCTTTCATTATGGATGTAATTCTTTCAAGTGCACGCTCACATTTATTATATGTCTGAAACGCGCATATACATACATGATTCTTCTGTAACTTTGCTACTTTAGACGAGGGATTCACTTTTAGTTGCTTATTGGTATGCATATTACTAGCATATTGGCTGTTTATTAGCAATTACTATTATTAAGCAAATATTAATACCTTATTCTACATGGCCATATAGATCCCTTAACCCTAACCAATAACTAAACATAAGTACTACAACTACTTTACTTACTAAAAATAAGCAGCAAATTAGAAGTTCAACGAGGGAAAACTTTTAGGTGATAGTAAATATGTGCTCCCCAAGCTAAAATGTTACAGATTCTTCTATTAGGAGAAAGAATTTTTAAAGAAATAACCATTTTATTTTGAATACAATGGATTGCAATATCTTCAGACATGTTTATTACAGTTACAGTTTCAGAGTTACGTTATTTTGGCCTTGTTACCGAGCCAGACATTTAAAGTTTTCCTTTATACTGACTAGACAATGGTTTAAAATTTGGTTTAAAATGTTCCACTGTCGATTGTCCACTATACTCCATATAGGCCATTCTACAGAATTGGTTCAAAGTTAGAGTTGGAAATGTCTTGAAAAAAATGTCTTTATCCACAAATTTTGTATGTATAATATGCAAGGTACACATTTCTAGTAATTGTGCAGTTAATTCTCATATTGTATTTTCAGAAAGTTTTGGAAAGGTTACATTGACCTATTAAGCTTCAAGCTAATCAGCACATGGTTAGCTAGCAATTCTAAACAGATATACACAATATAAAAACGAAATGTTATGGAATAAGTAAGTGTTTAGAAAAATGGTGTTTGGTAGTGATGTTCCTTAAAGTTACACAGAGATTGTTCACACTATTGAACACACTTACCTCAAAATGAAGGGGCCTATTTACATTTATACACACACGTTATTATTATATACTCACATTATACATACCTTCATCATTCAATGTGCTTCACTCTCTTTAATTATAAAAAAAAAAAATAATAAATTACATATATTCAAATTATATATCTGACAGACAGACAGAATGACAACTTGAAGACAAGAAATGTAATTCATTTTAAAATATCTACATCATGAGTGTACCTTTGTTTTAAGTAATTATTTGAGAATTTAAAGGAGAAGTCCACTTCCAGAACAAAAATTCTGTTCAAAAGTTTTCACCCCCGGTTCTTAATGCATCGTTTTTTCTTCTGGAGCATCAGTGAGCGTTTGAACTTTCTGTAATAGTTGCATATGAGTCCCTCAGTTGTCCTTAGTGTGAAAAGATGGATCTCAAATGTTCTCACTGTTGTCATCCAAGATGTTCATGTCTTTCTTTCTTCAGTCGTAAAGAAATTATATTTTTTGAGGAAAACATTTCAGCATTTTTCTCCATATAATAGACTGATATGGTGCCCCGATATTGACCTTCCAAAATGCAGTTTAAATGTGGCTTCAAATGATCCCAAATGCGGTTGTAAATGATCCCAGCCGAGAAAGAAGGGTCTTATCTAGCATAACGATTGGTTATTTTCATAAAAATAATACAATTTATATACTTTTAATGTCAAATGTTCGTCTTGTCTTACTCTGCCTGAATCTTTGTTTTGGAAGTGGACTTCTCCTTTAAGTTCACAAACAACCCCATTATCTTTATCTGCATATTTTAATACAGTTATAGTTATTTGAGCTAAATAACTATCGGGGCATGCATAAACTAGTCTCTGTGTTAAGATCTTGTCTTAAAAATCTAGCCTGACCAGTCTTACTTTTTGCTGATTCAGCTGAGACTAATCCATGTTTTCATGTAACTACATTTAAAAAATATGACCAGTTTTAAAGAAAAAATAGATGACTAACTTTTAAGACGAGTCTAGACCTTTTATGCAACGGGCAGTTTACTTTTTGTTGTACTCACATTCATCACTGGTGTGCTTCACTCTTTACCCGCGGACGCGCGGATGATGGGAGATGTAATATGGAGTCACCCGCCATCTTCTGGTGAAAGGCAAAACTGCAGAAAGTTTAAGAAAAGTCACAAATTTAGAATTGTGAATTAACAACAAACAGATATGTGCAATTTGACCCAGCTGTATTTATATTTAAAGTTGTTTGGTTAGTTACCAGCTGAAAATGGCCCCCAAACCCTTTAAAACCAGCTAACATATCGGCCTAAAACCAACAAGAAAAGTGAAACACCGTAGGCAGGGTTAAGAATTCTAGTAGGAGTGGTAAACAAAAATAGTGTTCATTTTTACAATTTTCACTATATTTTGATGTCGTACTTACATACTTTATATATCTTTTGATTAGACTTTTAATGTCTCAAATATAGGCGGTTTCGGTCCTTTTAAGTTGCCTTTGTATATACTATATAATAATAGAATAGTCTACATAATAATTAAAGCATATTTCAACACGAAATAGTCCTGTCAAACATGTTGACTTTTGCCTAAAGACATCTTTTTTTAAAAAAAATTGCGTGCTGTGAGTTTTGTTCCTACGTGGCATCCGTATCTTCTTGGTTAATTCAAGATGGCGGCCACCACAGTTGGAAACGTGAGTTGTTCTTTAACTAAATAAATTTGTCCTTAATATAACCTAAACATAGATGTGTCGCGATGGAATTGATATATTATAGTGTTATTAACATGTTGACGTGGAATTATGTATAATTTCGCGGTTAAATGACCAGATATGGTGAAGGTGTACATTGGCTATCCTGATAGTCTTTATGATTTGTATTCTTTGCCAAATACTAAACTGATGTATTTGTCTTTTGCAGAATATTATACACAACGACCTCCCTACTGCCGTGCGTCTACTCAACAGTCTCACAGAACAGGTCTGTAGTGTCACAGAACCTGAATTTTTTGCTTTAGATGATTTAGCACAGCATAACATATGTATAATACAAAGATACGACAAAAAGTGACGGTGATTGAAACGGTCTTGTTTTTAGGTTGCTTCAGTAACAAGTCATATCCGGGACCTAATAAAGAAAGTCAGAGAGAAAGCCTATCAGACTTCTAAGGTAAAATTACTTTCATGATATCGCTTACATAACATGCATATTAAATACAGTCACAATAATCAAACAAATGTATGACATTTCTCTTTCTTTTGGCTCTAGGGTTTGTCTTTTCTCGACTTGAGATATCATCTGTTATTGTTTTACCTTCAAGACATCACTCATTTGATCAGTTTAAAGACAGAAGGAGAAAGTCTGAAAGACAACAGCGCCATCCACAGGCTGGTCACCATCAGGACGGTACGACGCGAATCTTATAAGGCACAAAACACATTCAGGAATTAATTTTGGAATAGATTTTTGGGGGTATTATTTCCGCAATTAATTCCTCAGTTTAATCAGTTTATTCTTTAAGTAAACAAGTTCTCACTCTTTACAATACTGGCTATTCTGGCATCAAATATATTAGTATCATAATACAATGTAATACATGTTTTTATGTTAAGTAAATTTAAAGGGATAGTTCACCAAAAAATTTAAATTCTGTCATTAATTACTGTTCCAAACCTGTAAGACCTTAGTTCATCTTCAGAACACAAATTAAGATATTTTTGATGAAATCCGAGAGCTTTGACCCTGCATAGACAGCAACGCAACTGACACGTTTAAGGCCAAGAAAGTTCTTAAGGACATTGTTAAAATAGTCCATGTGACATCAGTGGTTCAACCGTAATTTTATAAAGCAACAAGAATGTTAAATTCATCACGCGTTCACTGGACTATTTTAATGATGTCATTACTACCTTTCTGGGCCTTGAACATGTCAGTTGTGTTGCTGTCTATGCAGGGTCAGAAAGCTCTCGGATTTCATCAAAAATATCTTAATTTGTGTTCCGAAGATGATCAAAGGTCTTATGGGTTTGGAATGACATGAGGGTGAGTAATTAAAGACAGAATTTTCATTTTTAGGTGAACTATCCCTTTAACTTTATTTTAGCTACAGTATTTTAGAAATAAACCTTGCCATTGTTATTTCTGACTTTCATACATAATGTATATTTGATTAAATGTACGAATCAGGTCACATCAGTTATAAATCACTACCCACCTTGTCACAGCAGGTTCCTTTAAGTGCCTATGCTTAAGGAGATTGTTTTGTTGTATAGGTTTTGGAGAAGATGCGTCCACTAGATCAAAAGCTTAAATATCAGATTGATAAATTAGTGAGGACGGCAGTAACAGGCAGCCTTGGTAAGTCTTTCATTATTACACTTTTTGTCAATTGATTGCACATATAAAAAAAAAACTCATCAGCAAGTTTCCTGAATTGATTGTTGGTGTTTCTTCCAGCTGAGAATGACCCTCTACACTTTCGCCCTAACCCTCAGAATCTGGTCAGCAAGGTAATGCCCTTGTTATGTAATATAACAAATATTAATAGTGTACCTATGTGTCTATATGTGTAAAGCAAACTTCAATAAAYGTTTCTTGTAATGAAAAATTTAATTTTGTTCATTAAGTTGAGGTCAAAAGTTTACATACACCTTRCAGAATCTGCAAAATGTTAATTATTTTACCAAAATAAGAAGGATCATACAAAATGCATGTTATTGTTTATTTAGTACTGACCTGAATAAGATATTTCACAGAAAAGATGTTTACATATAGTCTACAAGAGAAAATAATAGTTGAATTTATAAAAATAACCCAGTTCAACAGTTACATATGCTTGATTCTTAATACTGTGTTCTCATCTAAATGATCATGAGTTGTTCTTGAGTCCCTTGTTTGTCCCGAACAGTTAAACTGCCCGCTGTTCTCCAGAAAAATCCTTCAGGTCCCACAACTACTTTGGTTTTTCAGCATTTTTGTGTATTTGAACCCTTTCCAACAATGACTCTATGATTTTGAGATCCATCTTTTCATACTAAGTACAACTAAAGGAACTCCTATGCAACTATTACAGAAGGTTCAAACGCTCACTGATGCACCAGAAGAAAAAAATACGATGCATTATGAATTGGGGGGGTAAAACTTTTGGAATTTGAAGATCAGGCTAAATTTTAACTTATTTTGTCTTTTGAGAAACATGTAAACATCTTCTGTAGCTTTTGAAGGGCAGCACTAAATTAAAAACATATATGATATTTAGGCAAAATAAGAAAAATGTACACATCTTCATTCTGTTCAAAAGTTTTCACCCCCTGGTTCTTAATGCATTGTTTTTCCTTCTGAAGCATCAGTGAGCGTTTGAACCTTCTGTAATAGTTGCATATGAGTCCCTCAGTTGTCCTCATTGTGAAAAGATGGATCTCAAAATCATAGTCATTGTTGGAAAGGGTTCAAATACACAAAAATGCTGAAAAACCAAAGAATCTGTGGGACCTAAAGGGTTTTTATTAACAACAGCAGGCAGTTTAACTGTTCAGGACAAACAAGGGACTCATGAACTATCACTAAACAAAAAAACACAGCTGTGGATCATTCAGGTAACAGCACAGTATCAAGAATAACTTTTGAATGCAGTCATTTTCATAAATTCAACTATTCAACATCTTTTTAGTGAAATATCTTATTCAGGCCAGTACTAAAAAAAAAATAGCATTCATTTTCTATGATCCCTCTTATTTTGGTAAAATAATTAACATTTACCTCAACTGTATTTTTAATACATTCTGGTTTTCATTCTTAAAGTATATACAATTTACCTAAAAATGCTGCATTTCTTTCACACATAGCTGAGTGAATCTGAGAATTCAGATGATGAGAATGAAGAAGGAAAATCAAAGGGGGTAAAAGAGCCCTCAACCGGCAGAAAATATGTACCTCCTCGAATTGCTCCAATGCATTATGGTAAGTCTTCTGATTTTGTAACAGTTAACTTTGGTTATTTCACTTTAGTATTTGGATATTGAAATATATAACTGTATTAATAGTTAATACTCATCCCAAACCCTGTCCATACATAGATGGAGACATGACAGATGCAGACCGGCAGAAGGAGCGGATTGATAAACAGAAGAAAGCGGCACTCCGTAGCTCTCTGATCCAGGAGCTCCAGCAGCAATACAGCGACGCTCCTGAAGAGATCAGAGACCGCAGAGACTTCCAGACTGAACGGGAAAGCAGAGAGGAGCTGAACAGGTACGTAATATGGACGTTTATGGAATTGCCTTATTCTAGATATTCGAGTTTGAAGTTGTAGATTACAGTAAATGCAGATTATTCAGTACATAAGCACTTGGTAATTTTTCCCCTAATAAATTTATGGAAATTTTTTCATAAGGAAAAAGTATGAGGAGTCCATGATGGTGCGTCTCAGTACGCCACGTGCAAAGAGGAAAAGAGGAATAGTGGGAATGACATCACAGCTTGGTAACATCACACGATTCAGTGACATCACCGCTCTAACAGGGGGAGAAGCACAGGTGAGCTGGCCCATGGCATCATGGGTATTATGTATGTTTAAGAAGTTCCCGTTACCACTGTAGTGACAGTTTTTGTGTGTGTATTCCTGTAATAAATAAAATGCATTCATTTTTTTGGTAGATTTTTTTTTCTGAGTGCATTTTCTCTTTTGATAGGGTGTTGATCATTCAAAACCCAAGAAAAAGAAGAAAATTATCAAGAAAGGCAAAAAGAAAAGTAAGCATTTGTTTTATTTTATATGAGTGCTTTCAAAAATACAAGTGCTCGTTGTGTATTAACAGATATTTTATCTTTTCAGTTTTCAGGAAGCGCAAGTAAACCACTGATGCCAAGGAGAGTTTAAGATGCATTTCTTTCCTTGAGACATTTTTTTCCTTTCATGAACAAGAATGGTGGAGCCTTATCTAAAAAGGTTAATCGCAGTGCCAATCTGACTATCTTGATTTGCATATGCATTAGGTTTCTAATAAAATAAGGTGACTTGAGTGGAATGCCTAATTTTTCACTAAAGTGTATTCTGTGGTAAAACATTCTTGTTGATGGTTTTAAAGGGATAGTTCCCCAAAAAATGAAAATTCTGTCAAAAATTACTCACCTTCATGTTGTTCTAAACCCTGAGTTCATCTTCTCAACACAAATTAAGATATTTTTGATGAAATCTGAGAGCTTTCTGACCCTGCATGGACAGCAACACAACTGACATGTTCAAGGCCCAGAAAGGTAGTAAGGACATTGTTAAAATAGTCCATGTGACATCAAGAAGTCATTATTTTTGTTTTCTTTGCACGCAAAGCTTCAGGTTCCAAAGATGAACAAAGGTTTTATGGGTTTGGAACGACATGAGGGTGAGTAATTAATAACAGAATTTTCATTTTTGGGTGAACTGTTCCTTTAATATGGGTTCACTCATTTAATATTTAATAATTTAATTGAATCCATTTTGCTCATTATGCTTAATCTGGTGAACAAAAAATGCTTCAATTCTAGATTATTAATGTTAAAATAAATTAATAAAATAAATAAAATGATCATGATTTAGTCAGATTAAAATATTATTATTATTATTTTATCCCGTGCAGAGTCTGCATCCGTTATACCCATTTTGACTTGTATTTGGTGTTTTTTAATGGTTTTTGTCCCATTTGGATCACAAGGTTGCTATACTAAATGTGGCAAACCTAATCAACCCATGGATTCTATGTAATGTTTGCTTTTTTAAAAGTATATTCCTTTTAGATGAAGCATGGATACCTGTGGCAAGCCGGAAAAAATACAAATCTATTTATATGTTAAAACTCCAGTATACAGGTTTTAAAGTAAAGTTGAGGGATGACCTCAAAATCAGATCACAGAACTCTTTTTTTGCATAGGATTTGTTCAAAGTTTGATGTTTATTGATAACGGACAGTGTCTCAGTCTAAGTCTAACACTTTAAAGCTTACAGATGAGAAAAAGGAACATATTATCAGGCCATACAATGTCATTAATATTGGCACCCTTGGTAAATATGAGCAAAGGCAGCTGTGAAAATAAATCTGCATTGTTTATCCTTTTGATCTTTCATTACAAAAATTCACAAAATTCTAACCTTTCATTGACGTAAAACAATAGAAAGTGGGGGGAAATATCATTATGAAATAAATGTTTTTTTCACAGATTCACTTATTGAAGATACGTTTTTCTCCTATAATGCCTGATGAGTTTGGAGAACACCTGACAAGGTATCAGAGACCATTCCCTCATACAGAATCTCTCCAGATCCTTCAGATTTCCAGCTCAATGTTGGTGCTTCTTCTCTTCAGTTCAACCCACTCAGTTTCTACAGGCGTCAGATGAGGGAACTGGAACGGCCATGGCAGAAGCTTCATTTTGTGCTTAGGGAGACATTTTTGTGTTGATTTTGATTTTTGTTTAGGATCATTCCAACCATGATCCATTGTAAAATTTCTTACAGAGGCAGTCAGGTTTAGATTTTTCTCTGTTGGTATTTAATAAAATACATGATGCCATGTATCTAAACAAGATGTCCAGGACCTCTGGTAGAAAAATCGGCCTCCAACATTAAAGATACAACAGTATATTTAATCGTGGACATGGGGTACTCTATCCCTGCTTGCACCAAACCCATCTGGTGCATCCCATCTGATGGCTTTGCTGCCAAAAAGCTTTTTTTGTTTGAGCTGACCATAGAAGCCAATCCCGTTTGAATTTCTGACAACTGAATATGCTGGAGTTTATTTTTGGATGAGGAAGGAGGATTCTCTTGAAACTCTCTTGAACAACATGATGACGTAGGGGCTGTCTGGTATTTTATTTTAGGATTTCTGACCCCAAGTCTCAACTAATCTCTGCAATTCTCCAGATGCTTGGAGAGTCTTTGGCTAGTCAAACTCTTCTCCTCACCGTGCATTAGGACGATATAGACACACGTCCTCTTCCAAACACATTTGTAACTAGATGAATGGACCTTCTTTAATTATTGCCCTGATGGTGGAGTTTTAATGTTTTAGCTATTTTTTTTAAGCTATATTTCTATTTTGTGAAGCTCAACAATCTTGTTTTGCACATCAAAACTATATTCTTTGATGGATGATTAAGGGAATTCGGTCTTTGTGTTCCTCATATTTACAGTAGTCAACATTTGAAGTGGATCAAAAAAATTCTAAGTTGCTCTAAGACAAGAACGGGTATTGTTTTGGTTTTAGGACAACTTTGATGAAAGGTTTTGTTCCACTTCAAATGTGGACTACTGTATAATCCTGTGGAACAGGAAGTCATGGCTGGTCAATTCCATGCTCAAGTCATCCTGATGTACTAAAAAAATGTAAATATGAATGGGAATATTACATTACATGGGAATAAAACATTAAAAAAAGGGTAATTGAGACTTTTTATCTCGCAATTCTGACTTTTTCCTCAGAATTGTGATAAAAACTCGCAATTCTAACCTTTTTTTCCTCAGAATTATGATATAAACTCACAATTGTGNTGCTCAAGTCATCCTGATGTACTAAAAAAATGTAAATATGAATGGGAATATTACATTACATGGGAATAAAACATTAAAAAAAGGGTAATTGAGACTTTATCTCGCAATTCTGACTTTTTCCTCAGAATTGTGATAAAAACTCGCAATTCTAACCTTTTTTTCCTCAGAATTATGATATAAACTCACAATTGTGAATTATGAAGTCAGAATCGCAAGATAAAACTCACAATTTTGACTTTTTTCTAAGAATTACATGATATAAACTGGCAATTCCAAGTTATAAAGTCTAAATCGCAATTTTGAGAACTAAAGTATGAGTTTATATCTTGCAATTGTGACTTTATAACGGGCAATTGTGAGATATAAACTTGCAATTCTGAGTCCAAAGTCCAAATTTGAGGGGGAAAAATATATTTTCTCAGAATTGTGAGTTTATCTCACATTTCTGAGAAAGGTCAGAATTGCAACATACAAACCCACAGCTGTGAGAAAAAAGTCAATTTCTGACTTTATTTCTTGAAATTGTTTTTAATCACACAATTCTGAGAAATAGTCAAAATTGCACATTTTTAATCATGCAATTCTGAGAAAAAAGTTAGAAGTGTGAGGCAAAAAGTCACAGTTACTCTTATTTTATATTCAATGGTGGAAACAGGCTTCCATACTTCAGAGATATTTTACTCATAAGAACTTCTAGGGGTGCCAATAATTGTGGCCAACATGCATTGGAGAACAACATCTATTTCATAATGAGATTTTCCCCCCAGCTTCAGTTGTTTCACTTCAATGAAAGGTTAGAATTTAGCATTTGTTTTTGAATGAAAGACCAAAAGGATAAACAATGCAGATTTATTTCCACAGCCACCTTTGCTCATATTTACCAAGGGGGCCAATATTAGAGGGCACTGTATGCGTTTAGAGCAGGGGTTCTCAACGCTGGCCCGCAAGATCCATTTTCTTGCAGAGTTCATCTCCAACCCTAATCAAACACACCTGAACAAATTCATCAAGGTCTTTAGGATCACTAGAAAGTTACAGACAGGTGAGTTTGATCAAGGTTAGAGCTAAACTCCAGAGTTGAGAACACCTGGTTTAGAGAAATATATATTTGCTAAATTAGTGGTCACAGCACAAAATGTTATTTTTTATTTATTTATTTATTTATTTATTTTTTAAAGGGGTATGCATAATTATCAGCCTTTTGCTGTTTCAGAACATATCCTTTGTGTTTTAAATTGTTTTTTTTGTATCATTCATGGCATAAGAATGATACTTTCGCCTTTACATAGAATTTACATTTTTTTGGTTGTTTGTGCTTATTTGATTAGGATTTAACATGTTTTGCTCTCAGAAACAACCATTTAGGTTTTATTCCTATTTTCCCCACAACCATGGGATCCTTGCATGGAAGTGACAAATGGAGCAAAAATGACCGACTAAAAAGACCAACACTTTGCGTACTTTTTACACAATGTCTTTTATTTTTTTTCTAATTACAGACTCATGGGTTAAAAATAAAATAAAAAAAGGAAAACATCTTTTCTCTTTTCGTCCATACCCACTCCCCCATCTGAAAAAGGAAAACGAACAGAAACGAGAAACCCCTCTCCACACAAACCCCCCCCCTCCCTCCCCCCGAAATAAAAGCTCCGAAGCCCTCAAGTAACCGATACCTGTAGCCCACGCGTTAGTGCTCCTTCGTGCCCTAACTGCACTGTGCACTGAGAAAGACAAGGCCCTAGAAGAACCCTCCCCTTCAAGCTCTTTCCGGTCCTGCCTCTCTCACTCACTCGCAATTTAAGCAGCCATTGCTCTATCGTGGCTCTGCCTTCACGATATATAAACTTGTGTGGTGGATGTGTGCCGTGTATGCCGTGTCTGTATGTCTGTGTTAACATGGGCCTGGTGCGTCTCAGTATATTCATGTTGGGAAAGCTCAGCGCTTGTTATTGTAATAAATGCCTCCCGCTGTGGGTCGGTGCTCGCCCTGTCCCCCTCCCCCGCCCCCCCACACGGAGAGGATGGGGTGAGTGTGCATAGCGGGAGCAGAAAGAGACAGAGACGCCGCCGAGACGGTAGGGGGCGCCGCGGCCACCGGAGGAGGGGTAGTCAGCCTCCACTGGTCCTGAAACCTGAAACGACAAGAAGTGGTCTAATATACAAAGAGAGAGAGAGCAAGAGAGACAGAAGGGGGGGAGAGGGGGGATGGGGCAGGAGAAGCAGCACAGGAACAGGAAAAGATGGTCGGGAATGGCATATGGCAGCATGAGACGAAAAACAACTTTTAAAACACAAAAGAAAGATCTCAGAGCACATGCCATCTTACAATAGTCGTATGGTGTGGAAGATGATTCGAGAACAGTAAAACGTAAAAAAAACAACAACGCCCAACTCTAAACCGCTGTCGGAATAACAGGTGGAGGAAGTAATCCGAGTGAGGGATGAACGGGAAAGAAACCAGCGCTGGGGGGGAAAAGGGATTCCAGAGAGCACAGACAAAATAATAGAGATAATATGATCTCAAATAGCACAACTTGGTGAAAACAACAACATTCTTGCTATTAAATTGTTCACATGTTCACGTTACAATCATTTAAAATAAAAACAAAAAGTTAACATTTTTTTTCTGTTTGCCGTTGAGCGCAAACATATAAGAGGGGCTGTTTGCTGAGAGAAAAATCACAGCCAGACAAAAGGACACACATCTGCAGCCTGAGATTACATCATCATCTTCTCAAATTTAAACAAATGCCACCAAATCTCCCCGACGGCCATATTGTACCTTACCAGGGCGATCGCAACACCTCCTCACACGCACGCGCACACACAATCGCACACTGCGGCCAGTCAGTCTGTCTTTCCAGGAGATGCTTTTCTTTTTTTTTTTTTTCCTTTTTTTTTGTCTTTTTTTTTCTTCTTTTTTTCTTCCTTTTTTGAGAGGGGTCTTTTTTTCTTTTCTATAGGGATACGGGATGATAGTAAGGGGGGATTTCATAGGGGGTGGGGAGGTATTAGTAAGGGGAGTACCACGATGTTGTTCGCCCTCGGCCCCTGGAAAAGAGAGAGAAAAAGAGGGTGAGTTCTTTTTTGTGGTTGGTTTAAGAAGACGGACACCAATTCAATTTTTGGGGGGTGTGAGTGTGTCAGTAATATGCATTTTAAAGGGCCTTATGCACTCAGGTATACACATAATAATATGAAATGCAATGTATACCCCTCTTCTTCTGATAAGTAGTGATTAATGCAACCATGTAGAAATATAAAGGGAAGCTGAGGAAGATTCTCCAACAGCAGAATGTGTGTATATGTGTGTTATGTTCAAGCTTTAGAAATGGTGTAGTGTCCAGTGTAGGGGACAGTGAAAGCACGCTCTCCCTCTTTCTCTCTCTCTGAACGGGGCGGCTCCTGTGGTCTCTGTAAAGGAGAGATCCTTGGGACATGAACCCTCCATGCACACACAGTTACAGTCGACGACGACACACAGCTCTCCACGTATGGACTGGGCCACCCACACACACACACTCATATACACATTGATAAATGCAGGGGCATCCATTCAGGCAGCCAGAGACGCTCTTCATTCACACAAACCCCCTCCAGGAACAGGCTGTATGGCACAGAATCCTCTGTGTAATCAGTTGGATACTAAAAGTCAATATCAGGCTGCAGGAATGAACCCTCCATTCTGGAAGTGAACATATTGTTAATCATGCGAGGGGGTGAAGATGAACCAAAATGGGCTTTTCTAAACCAAACTTGCCTGGGGTCAAACACACACTTGCCTTCAGTTAATCAGAGCTGAGCTTGATATCAGCTACAAACTCAACCTAGATTTTGTTTTATAGTCTAATAAAATGAAATCTATAATGACCTACTTAATAAACTTTTACAATGCATTAATCCAAGCTCCACTCCAACAAAAAAAGTCCAAGTGTGGCAGCGCAAGATTCCGATTTATAAAATGCTTTCACCCTACCAGATCTTTCAATATGTGAACCTGGACCACAAAACCAGTCATAAGGGTTCATGTTTTAAAATTGAGATTTATATTGATGTACATAGGGCCCTATGATTTCCACGATGCAGAAAACACGGACAGAATTGTGGAATCCAGTCATAAAAAACAGTTTACTGTATAACACGGAATTGTGTGTGAATGGCGCAGACGCGCGGTTTCGTTTACTACACACATACCGAAGTGTGTGTGACGCTCGCTGAGATTTCAGCATCTGTCGTCTCGCCAGATGAAGACATGAATACATGAACAACATTTTCAGAACTGCTCTAAAGTTTCTTCATGTGTATGTTTACCAACACATACACACAGAAATGCGAAGGTATTCACTGCAACCACAAAATAAAAGTTTGGTTTAACTTGAAGACATATATTACTATTGTTTATTAGAATGTACGTAATACTACTAACCACTATTACTAAAACAGTTAAAACTTTATTTTATTAAGCAATAATCACAATATTTATTTTGTTTTAATTTTAATAGTAACTTTGTTTGACAAAAAATTAAGTTGTTTAATTTTCATTTGATTAAAAAATTAATTAATATTCTGTCTTCATTTGATAACCAGAAAAGTGCAAATATTATAAAAATTTTGTAAAAATAAACTTTGCCAAATTACATTGGTTTTATGCATTCAAATAATTAGACATGCTTAAACAAAATTTGGTAACAATAAAACAGAAGGTGAGAAAAAAAAATAAAAATCATAGGGCGCCACGTAATTTTTGTAACGCAATTTTTGTTCAATAATAAATGTTAAATTGTTTACGTTTCATAATTTTAATTATGCGCTTTTTGATTAACAAAATGTAATTTAACCATTAAAAAAAGTTCCGAAAAATTAAAATGGAAATAACAGAATTTGGAAAAAAAATAAAACTGATTTCATAGGGTCATATGTATGTTTTGTTAGGATAGGACAATATTTGGCTGAGATACAATTATTTGAAACTCTAGAATTGGAGGTTGAACGCCTTTAAAGTTGTCCAAACGAAGTTCTTAGCAATGCAAGTACTAAAAAATAAAGTTCTGATATATTTATGGTAGGAAATGTACAAACTATCTTCATGGAACATGACCTCTACTTAATATCCTAATGATTTTTGGCATAATAGAAAAACTGATCATTTTGACCCATACAATGTATTGCTATTGCTACAAATATACCCGGTGCTACTTATGACTGGTTTTGTGATCCAGGGTTACATATAAAGAACAGGAAATATTCAAATCATCACCAAAACTATTAAAACCGACAGAAATTGAGAGCTAAATTTATCCAGAAGGTTTAACAGGATTTGGATTGTGTCCCAAAACAAGAAGAGAACCACAGGCCTGTTTAAAAATTCACTTTGTTTTGAGACACAATGCTGAAATAATCTTCATATTGGGAAGCAGATTGACTTCCACACCTCTGGTGAGTGCAAAGGCTCATTCCATACTCAGAATCTCACACTGCAGGAGGGAAATGGACAACGATGATGACGATGGCTGTGCATGTGTGTTTAATGGTTTGTAATTCTTCCTCAGTTTTCCTTTTAACATGACGACACACAGGGGTTTGTACAGAGAGTGCAGACTACAAGTAAGAGTGGTGCAGTTCCTTCTCTCCTCACACCCAGAAGCATGCATACATACAGAGGCAGACTGTTATACAATTACAGATCAGAAGAGAAAAAGGCAACAAGTAAAACTTATCTGAACAAAAATGGGAAAGAAAATAAGCACTGAAATTTACAAACACTTATTTTAGACTGTCCCCTGTCCCCCCACCCCAATGTGCGCACACACTTTCACAGCAGCACTCTCTGTCAGGATGGAGCCTGTGTGTCTGTCACTATCAAACGTGCAAGGTTGGCACTGAGCTCACCTGAAGGCCCGTCCTCTGCCTCTGGGGGGTGTGTAGCCACTGTAGTAGCGCGCCCGGGATGAGAAGTTTCCTCCCCGTGAGCGGAAGCGGGCCCGAGGGAAACCGCGGTCTGTGGTGCTAATGCCAGGACGATTTGTTCTCTTGGCCCCAACCTGTAGAAACAGAAATTTGTGATTAAAATTTTGAAAGACTCCAAAAAGAATCAAACACTCTACCAGTCAAARGTTTTTGAACAGTATGATTTTTTTTGTTTTGTTTTTTTTTTCTCCTCAACCCACCAAGCCTGCATTTATTTGATCCGAAGTACAGCAAAAAAAAAAAAATAAATAAATGTTATTACTATTTAAAATAATTGCTTTCTATGACTGAATATAATTTAAAATGTAATTTATTCCTGTGATTTTAAAGGTGAATTTTTAGCATCGATACTCCAGTCACATGATCCTTCAGAAATCATTCTAATATTCTGATTTGCTGCTCAAACGATTTCTGAAGGATCATGTGACACTGAAGACTGTACCAATGATGCTGAAAAATTAGCTCTGATATTTTAAAATATATTTGATATATTTAAAATATAGTTAGCAAGCTTGTAATGCCTCATCTCACCTTAATCTGCCTTCCTCTGAATAAAGACTCATCCAGTGCCATGGCTGTCCTAACAGACTCCTTGTCTGCGAACTCTATATATGCAAACCTGAAATGTGAAGAGGGCAAATGATCAAATGAGGGCAGGTGAGGTCAATTAAAAAGAACAGGAAGGCATCATACACTCAAACCGCTATGAATTATTTATTGTTGTAAGCAAATATATACACAGATGCATGCATCAAAAAAAAAAAAAAATCATATTATTAAAAATGCATTAAGATATGAACAGAACACTGTGTTCAAAGTTGTGATTAAAGCACTGCATCAGAGGTTACCCCATGCAATGTGGCAAATTATTAATGGAGCAGCTTGAAAATACTGTGCACCAGAATAGCACAAAAGCTGAAGAACAATCTCACACCTCAGTCTCAAGTGCACGTATAAATAGTGTAAAATCATGCCACGTAACAAAGGCCATAGTAATAACCGAAATGTACATATGGATACTGAGTGGCCATTCAAAAAGATCAGTTATTTTCAAAACAAATTGACAATTTTATACTTTTTAACCTCAAATGCTCGTCTCGTCTTGTCTCTGCGATGCAATGCACATGCACAGTCTGTGTAATCCAGGTCAGTACAGTTAGGGTATGTCGAAAAACTCCTATCTCGTTTTCTTCTTCAACTACAAAATCGTCCTACATCGCTGTTGTGCCTTTTTTTTGTAAAGGGCGTTTGATCTTCTTTGCATGTTCACTTTGTAAACACTGGGTCAGTACTTCTGCAGTGAAGTAGGACGATTTTGAAGTTGGGGAAGAAAATGAGATGACATACCCTAACTGTCTTGATCTGAAAAAAAAAAAAAGAAAAACAACAACAACAAAAAAAAAAAACAAGAGTTCACGCTGACCTAGTCAAGATGAGCGTTTGAGGATAAAAAGTACATAAATTGTCAAATTGTTTTAAAAATGATTGATCGTTTCGCTAGATAAGACCCTTTTTCTTTGGCTGGGATTGTTTGGGGAGGGACTACATTATCTGTAAATTGTTGTTCTGGAAGTGAACTACTCCTTTAACGTAAAATTATTCCCAAACTCCATTTGTTTAATTTGTTTGTTTTTCTACATACTGTTTTAATGGCTAAATAAAAAAAAACTGAAATCATGAAACTTACACCATTTAACAGTAACTTATTAAAAGTTAAATACAAATTTGCAGCCCTATTAAATGTTTTATTTTTTTTTCTTCAATTCGGTTTCTTTTTTACCAAATTGTGTGTTTTCCAAAGTTTTTCTGAATCCCATTTTAATGGTCTTGTTTAATTTTAATAATCAAAAGCATCTTTAACTTCTTTTTTTTTCCCCCATAAGTACTGTGGTGTGTATTTAAATTTTTCTAGTAAATGTTCCTTAAAAGTTATGCTTTAATAATTCTTATAACTACTAGTAGTACCATCATTGCATTAAGTAATATATTTCTTGACACAGTTTCTTTAAGTTACCCTAGACTTCTATTTTAATGGGTTGCTGTAAAAATCTTAAAGTTTCTGTCTGTATATAATATGACGGTAGTTTTTCCTCCAAAGAAATGGTAAAATGTGAGCCTGGACCACAAAACCAGTCAAAGGGTCAATTATTTTTAAATATCACCATAAAGATGAATAAATAAGTTTTCCATTGATGTACGGTTAGTAGGATAGGCCAATATTTGGCAGAGATACAACTATTCGAAAACCTGGAATCAGAGGAAAATGAGAGAAAAAAAAATAAAATCAAATCAAAACTTTGAGAAATTCACCTTTAAAGTTGTCCAAATAAAGTTCTTAGCAATGCATATTACTAATCAAAAATTAAGTTTTGATATAGCTACTGTAGGAAATGTGTGATCCTTACTTAATACCCTTTGACTTTTTGGGATAAAAGAAAAATCAATAATATTGGCCCATACAATGCATTGACGACTATTGCTTACAAAGATACTTATGCCTGGTTTTGTGGTCCAGGCTCACAAAAACTCATTAAGTGACTCTCAAACAGTTCTAGAGATTATGTATATATATATATATA
>JAHKKF010523330.1:67416-84134 GCA_019740295.1 Labeo calbasu | reverse complement strand
TGCTGTTAAGTGTTTGAAAGCATTACATTGTTCACACTTGATTGTATTCTTTTAAATTTAAATTATATTATCTCTATAGTAAGCACTCTTTTTAAAAGTATACTTTAGTTTTTTTCCTAAAGGGTTGTGCTAAATATTAGCTTCAGTAATTCACGCTACCTCTTTTTTAGTTTGTTGTGGTAAATCCATGTGAAATGAGAAAATGAGGGTGATCAATACACAGCACACAGCTCATCCATTACTCTGTGTGTATGTGTGCGTGAGATTATCAGCAGGTAATGGCTTGCTTCATGGCTCTTTTAACTCAAAGCTGATAAAATCCATAAATGAGAAGGCTGTTATATGACTAAAATGCTTCCATGTTTACAAATTCTAAGGGAGATTGTTGGGAAATCCTTATGTGTATCCTTATGCCCTTAAAGGGATGGTTCACTCAAAAATGAAAGTTATGTTAGTAATTACTCACCCCCATGCCATTCCAAACCAGTAAGGCCTTTGTGCATCTTTGAAACGCACATTAAGATATATTTGATGGAATCTGAAAGCTTTCTGACCCTGCATAGACAGCAACACTACTGACATGTTCGAAGCTCAGAAAGGTAGTAAGGACATTGTTAAAATAGTCCATGTGACATCAGTGGTTCAACCTTAATATTATGAAGCTACTAGAATTCTTTTTGTGCACAAGAAAACAAAAATAACGACAAGGGTCAGAAAGCTCCCAGATTTCATCAAAAATATCTTAATTTGTGTTCTGAAGATGAACGAAGGTCTTAAGGGTTTGGAACGGCATGAGTGTGAGTAATTAATGACAGAATTTTCATTTCTGGGTGAACTATCTCTTGCATAAACACAGCTACACACACAGACACTAAACAAATCAGGCATAATTACTGTCAGCGTCAGAAGCATTATCATCATGATCTTCACACAAATATTCAGTGGTTTTTCACAGGACATCATTACAGTGGCTTTGGATGCAAATATAACAGCTGTGGGCGGAGAATGGATTTAAATGTCTACACATTCCTCTATGCATATTAATGTAATTTGCATATGGATTTTTTATAATTAGGCCTTTGTTTGGCTTTGTTAATCTGATGCAGAAGTGCGCCTGATGAAAACACTGGGGCAGATACTGCCCTCTAGTGACAGTGTAGAGAAACAACATTTACCGTTCTCTCACACTCGTTATATGAATCTCCGGTGTAACAACATTTAGTTTTCCTGTTGTGATAATTATACTTGTATGGCCTAACTGTTATAAATCTCTCATGCTTTCTCAGAGAATAACCAACCAACTTCTCTGGCTCCCGAGCTCATAGACTACAACATGCCCCTCACGACAACCTACTTGAAACAGAAGAAACTACAGTGCATGAACAACAACGAGCAGGTACAACAGTCTTCTCTAATGTCGCTACATGTTTATTGAACGACATACATTCAGCGTGTAAACAGCCGAGTCTCGTTTCATTCCATCCAGATGGCACAGAAATCATTTGTGGGCGTTACTGACAGCAGGTGTTTGCACTTATTTATTTTTATTAGAAGGTAATGTCAGTGTTCACTATTTTTTTAGCCCTGAGCTAGGTATTTATGGCTCTGTCAGAATGTACTGCTTATGATATGCAATAACATGAACATTGGCACATAGGCCACCTGTGGGCGGGGTGGGTGGATGTGAGTATGTGAGTTTGTGTGGTGTAGTATTTAGCAGGAATGGCGGTTAGTTCAGTTCTAATTAACAAGTGTTCGGAGCAGCTGGCTAATTAGCTGAGGTGTGAGGAAACTGGTGAAGTGTCAATCTAACGAAGAAAGGTGAAGCGTTCTTACAGTCACGTACAGTACATCGCAGTTTGTACACATACTGAAATGTGTTCAATTTATTGTTTGCTCCGTAGACACTTGCCTGCAATCGTCATTGTTAGTCTAAAGGCCCGTTCAAGGACAATAACTATAAAGGTGACGTTTTAAAAATCACTCTAATTCTATGAGAACAGTAGAATAACTATACCATAACAACTATAACAGCTTCACTGAACATGGCTATGCTGTTCCCTCAACTAGTCTGGCAACTAACCTATACATCAATAGCCACTATAAGGGTCATTCTATAATTAGGAAAGCATTTAGAATTTGACAATGTGAAGAAAAAAGTTTTCCTGTTTCCCAAAAACCCAAACATGACCTTACATAACTGCTTTGAAACAATCTATATTGTATAAAATGCTATATAAAGGTGATCTGTAGAAATATGTGCATACCATCTGTGTTTGCTACTGTCCACCGTGTTATCTTTACTTGGTAACACAGTTGACGGGTAACTTAGTTGACATTTTTAGTGTTTTGGGCCTGTACTCAACATGGAAGCCTAGAACTACTGAGCATATTGTATGTTTAGAAATACATTTTCATGAACAAAACATAAGTTTTAGTTAAATTGTCTTGTTAAATTTTGCAGCAGTAATTCTTGTGTAACACTATTGACAGTCAGTTAATCCACTCTTGACACAGGTTTGCTAGTTTAACCAATATTAGGGGAAAGAGAGAGAACATAACTTCTAGTGTTTCATCCATGTGCTTCTAGAGGAAATATCATCATGTGCAAATTATTTGAGAATGGGACAAACCATTCCTTTTTGAGGGGGGCGGGGTGGTTTCTAGTGGGTAATTTAGTTGGCAATGGTTTTTCGGACACAAATAAAACAAATTATATCACAATAAACACTTATTTTTGAAGCGCACACCAAAATGTCTTGATAACCTAATCTAACTGAAGGTAAAACTATAAAATATTTATATTTGAGGTAATTTTCATGCTTAAATGCAGAGTAGAATGAGCAACTTTACAAAATCAGACAGCTGAATACCAGGCTTGTATGTGATATGAGCATCATTTTTGAACAAAAGATATGGCTTTTTCAAAATATAATAGTGTGATTGGGAAAAATATAATTGCGTACTAAAAAATTAAGCATCGGGGCTTTATATTGATGAAAATATATTTAAAATACACTTCACGGACATGAGATGTAATTATAGAATGACCCAGAAACCAGTCAGGACCAGAGTCCATACTGGATTTTTAGATTGCTGGATTTCAGTACACATAAATATCTCTTCAAACTGCAAATTTTGGTTCCATTATCCTGTAATTGTGATTCCAAATGCAAGACATGACATGCTGCAGTGCGATTTCATTATTATAGTATCTGCCTGTGCGCTGTAGTTGTTTGCTTTCTATACTGTGAAATTCTTCCATGAGTCTCTTATATGAAATAGCCTAATATAAAAGCTTATGATGCTCAGGAATCTATGTTTTGAATCCATATCTTGTTTTCATGCATCACTGTATTCACTCTTTGTGTGAAAAGGTTCGCTTTGAGAAAATTGTATGGAGCAGACAGGAAGTGGGTGTGAAATGTCCTACCGCAGTTTTGGTCTGTTTGGGTGGGGCTTGACAGGAGAAGCAGGCAGATGAGATGGAAGCGCAAGAGTCACTATCAATAGAAATATGGTACAGTTCTGTATCATATGACCTTATTTAAGCTTTAGAGCTACATATGCAATGTTTTTGGTTGTGATAACTATTAGATTTTATAACGTAACATTACCGTAGACAGCAATGAAGCTAGCTTTAAATGGTATCTTGTTATTTAAATAGGAGATTTGGGCCTGTCCCACCTCAAAGGTTGACCTTTTTAACTGTGTCAAATAAACCTTTTTTTAAAACCATAAAACCTATGTAATTTTGTCATGATTTGGTTTTATAAAAAATTTAATTTTGAATTTATACAAAATATATACTACCAGTCAAAAGTTTTTGAACAGTAAGATTTTTAATGTTTTTAAGAATTCTTTTCTGCTCACCAAGCCTGCAATTATTTGATCCAAAATACAACAAAAACAGTAATATTGTGAAATATTTTTACTATTTAAAATAACTGCTTTCTATTTGAATATATTTTAAAATGTAGTTTATTCATGTGGTCAAAGCAAAATTTTCAGAATCATTACTTTCACATAATACTTCAGAAATCATTCTAATATGCTGATTTGCTGTTTAAGAAACATTCATTGTTATTATTATTATTATTATTATTATTATTATCATTATCAATATTTAAACAGTTGAGTACATTTTTCAATTTAATTGTCTGTTTTCAACATAATAATAATAAAAAAAACGGTTTTTGAGCAGCAATTCAGAATATTGATCATGTGACTGGAGTAATGATGCTAAAAATTCAGCTTTAAAATCACAGAAATAAATGTTTTTAAATATTTTCAAATAGAAACCAGTTATTTTAAATAGTACAAATATTTATTTATTTATTTATTTAATAAATGCAGGCTTGGTGAGTAGAAGAGACTTAAAAAAAATCTTACTGTTCAAAAGATTTTGACTGGTAGTGTAATTTTATAATTAACTACATGTGACAACTACAATAACTACAAAGTATTTAGTCCCAAACTAACTGGCCTCTACCAAGTTACAGCTTAATTTAGGCTAAATTTGCATTTGATTTTTATTTCATTTTGATGTTCATTCAATAAAACAGTATCCCAGATTGCTTTAAAATAACATTTCCGCATTTTTAGAATAAAAATATATAAATAACAATATTAACTGTAAAAATTTTAAACGTCATTCGAAAAGAATGTACATCAAAAGTTTGTGGTTGGTAAGATTTTTTTTTATCTTTCCGAAGGAAAGTCTCTTCTGCTTACCAAGGCTGCATTTATTTGATCAAAACTACAGTAAATACAATAAAAATGTTTCTGCAATGTAAAATAACTGTTTTCTATTTTAGTATATTTGAAAATGTAATTTATTCTTGAGATGCAAAGCTGAATTTTTTTAGCATCATTACTCCAGTCTTCAGTGTCACATGATCCTTCAAAAATCATTTTAATTTGCTGATTTGCTGCTCAAGAAACATTTATTATTATTATCAATGTTGAAAACAGTTGTGCTGCTTAATATTTCAGTGATCTTAAATATAACATTCCATAATATTAAACCGTGATACATGTTTTTCAAAAGAGAAGCATTTATTTGAAATGGAAATCTTTCTTTTTTTAATCAATTTAATGTGTGTTTGCTGTATAAACATATTCATTTCATTAAAAAAAAAATAATTCCAATAATTAGTAGTGTAAAATGAAACATTTCATAACATTTGAAGCTGGCCACAATCCTTTTAAGGGTTAAGTTCCACCTTTCATTGTTAAAACTCCTATTTTGTACCCTATTTGCCAAAGGCAAATGAAGAAAGGCAGAGTAAGAAATGGAGACTAAATGCTGAGATACAGAAATGGTAAAAGAAAAGAGATAAACGCAAAGAAAGTGCACAAATAGGCAGAATAATTAACAAAGAGGCCCTTGGATGAGCATCGGAGTGAGAGGAGAGGAGCAGAGGATGTGGCGAGGAGGCTGGTCGGCCCTGCAGGACGCGTGTGTCCAGCTCAATTCAATAAAGAAGGAAATTAGCAGCATCCTTCCTGCAGGCTGCAGACTCCCGGCTCTCAGAGGGGGGATGGAGGAGATTAAGGAGAGGGGGAATGTTCATTATCGTTTATGGCCTTTTTTTTCCCCATTTGCTGTATCTCCTCTTCAGGAAACTCATTTCATTCTCTCTCCTCCTTTAGCTCTTCCTCCCTCCCTCTCTCTCTCTTTCTCTCTCTCTCTGGGGAAAGGTGTGAGATTCTCAAATATTCTAGCAAATTAGTCCTACTGTAGTCACATAGAAAACAGGTGATAGATTTTATTCCATCTGCTGTATATTCTTACTGGCATTAAAGGAGAAGTTCACTTTCAGAACAAACATTTACAGATAATGTACTCACTAATGTAATGTACTCACTCATGCCTTTCTTTTTTCAGTCGTAAAGAAATTGTTTTTTGAGGAGGGTGTAGGACGATTTTAAAGTTGGAGGAGAGTACGCATCCGCATGGCAGAGCTAGACAAGACGAGCATTTGAGGTTAAAAAGTATATAAATTTTTATTTTTTTTAGAAAATGACTAATCGTTTCAGTAGATAAAAGCCTTATTCCTCAGCTGGGATCATTTAGAGCTCTTCGAAGCTGCATTTAAACGGCATTTTGGACGTTCAAACTCGCAGATACCGTTGAAGTCCACTACATGGAGATAATTCCTAAAATGTTCTCCTCAAAAAACATAATTTCTTTACGACTTAATAAAAAAGGCATGAACATCTCGGATGACAACGGGGTGAGTACATTATCTGTACATTTTTGTTCTGGAAGTGAACTAATTCTTTAAATGGTTAAAAGTGTTAAAAGTATCCTGTCCGTTGACACACTGAAAAATTAACAGTGTCACTACTGAATTTAATATGGCAGAGGTGCCAAGTCTAGCAGTGTGAGTGAACGTGTCCGTTGTTGTTATAAAAGCTGTATTGTGCCATTTTGTCTGTAGGTGGCAGATTTACCAAACAATTCGTTCTGCTAACTAACAACCCAACTAGCTGCACAAAGTTGCTTTGTAATCTTTTGGTGGTTTATTCCAGATCCAAAAGCCTTAAGGATATTTGTTACATTGACAGATTATTTTATTCTATTTTGTGCTGCTTTTGATTTCATACATTTACTACTTAATGGAAATGATTAAGCATGCATTCCTGTCTTGTACAATAACAGTTCACAATCACACAGTTTGTAAACTGTCCTAAAAAACATTGTCGTCTTGCATTGCTGTTATTAATCTATTTCCTAAAGTCAGTCTAAATATAACATGGACTTTTGCTTGTATGTGACGTTTGCATTATGAGCCAGAATTGTATTTTCCTTTTCCTTTGAATGTATGTGCTTCACCTGACGGCTCCATTAGTGACTCATAAATCAAAGTGTGTGTATGTGTATGTTCATGCACTTAGATGTTTCCTGGGTAATTGAGACAGTATCAGGATTAAGAGTTTACTGTATTGATGTATTGGAATAGAAAAAACTAGGCTGACTCCTAGTTGATGTTTTACCGTAGGCCTTCAGTATGCTGAGACAGGCATATGGAATTAATTTACAATTATTTGACGACTTTTATTAAAATAAAAACATGATTTGGTCTCGCTTTAGCAAACATTGCATGAATATGGATTTGTAGAACAAATGTTGCATTTACAGTAGGGGGAAGATGGAGGCAGAAAGATAGGGGAGGGGATGTGAACTGCTCTAAAGTGGTTTTGGCGATTCTGTACCTCAGTGTACAGTACTTATAGCAGGGGCGTGACGTCAGCGTCCGCGGCCCCGCCTCCATCTTCAGGGCTGGTTGCTGGAGAGAGTCGCACGAGAGGCTCTAGCGACCGCAGCAATATTGTTGCAATATTAAACGGATAGAGAGTGGAGAGGAGAGGGGCTCTGCAACGAGGGGGGACCTTAGAAGAATATTAAAAACAAATTGCGTCCACCAGTGAAGGTAAGGATTCAATTAAGCTGGCATGAATTCATTATATCAAATAGAAGGTTATTATAAATTTCCCCTCAGGAGAAAACAGCGTCTTTTGAGTAACGTTAGTGCTGCAAAGAGCGTATGAGAAGGTTGTTATGTTTATTTATTTTCCAGTTAGGAGTTGTGTGTAGCTACATTTAAAGTTGAACAGTTAAAACGACATTGCCGTTGTGTACCGTGGCGTTTAACCTGTACAAACACGCGACGCGTTTGCCGGTCAAGTTGAACAGTGTATTCCTGACGGAACCAAGTCGTGTTATTTTAACGTAACGTTAGGCTATTTAGTGCGTCGCAATTGCGAAACCTTGGCAACAGGATAGCGTTCATTTAGGTTGTTATCATCAGTCAGCATTTCTTTCTGAAGTATTTCAGTCTTGGTTGTCATATGTTGATAAATATGCGCTGTACACGCTTGATGTATTATTGATAATACATGCGTGCTGACAGCAACGTGTTATTACTTTTTTTGCTTGTTTAGTTTGTTCGTTTTATTTAGCAGCTTGAGTATAAACAGCAGAAATATGTCCAGGACTGCACTTGGGTTTATTTAAGGTCCTCTGCTTGCTAACTAATGCATGTAAGATCTGTATAAAGAAAGAAAAATTAAATTTATATGTAAATTGAAATCAACAACGTGTAGGTGTGTATGAGACCTACATGTTGAGGTTTAGAGTGGTTTGATTAATCAGTGTGGCCCTCAATCTGTGTTTGAACTTGTTTAAAGATCATGACATTATTGTAGATATATGAAAATATGAATTACAGAGTTAGGAATTGATGATATAGTATGACAAGAGTCATATTTAGGCAGCTTATGTGAAGCAATGCATGATTGAAGTATATCAAGTATTACAGTGCTTTTTTTGTTTGTTTTTTAATTTGAAAGGGTAAGGATTTTTCCAAACAACATATCATCAATTATAAATATATGGATAAATTAGTCAGTATTTTTCCACATGTCTTTTGCTGAATGATGATAAACCTACGTTTATACAGCATATGGTATATACATTGTTTTTTTATATTATGTGCTTATACAATATGTGCTGTTGTTGTAGGATATTATTAAATAATTAACCTTTTAACTGTCACTGCACCTCAAAAATCTACATTATAACAGGAGTCTTTTTCGTTGCCTTTTTCCCTATCATGTTTTAGAAATTATCATAAATTATATGTCTATTAAAAGCTTAAATTTTCAAAATTCCTCCTTTGAAACCCATTTTAAAATCTGATATTGCATTACCATGAAAATGGTACCTCAAAATCATATTAGAAAATGTATTTGTTCATGAATTATAACAGTTTAAGTTTGGATAGTGCACTTTCACATCACATCTACGTTTAAAAATGGGGGTGACAGTTAAAGGGTTAGACTATTTTTATTTGATAGCGATAGATTTTTAAATGTGTTTAGTACGTGCCTTGAAACATTTTGTTGTGGGTTTTATCCAGATCTTGCAAAGCTGGTTCTGCAGGCTATCGTTACTGTTCCTTGCATGAAGGCCTGAAATCAGAGAACGGCATATTTACTTTCAAATCTTACAAAGTGCTTTTTTTATCATTAAGATAAATACGTTTCAGAGATTGCTGCGTTTGCTTTCGTAGCTCGTGTTGTGATGTCCCTATTGGGTTTGTACAGCCATTTGTTCTTGCTCCACTGCAGATGACACTTATTAGCTTCCAGTCAGCATTAAAGTCAAGATAAAATAAAAGGTATTTATTATTTTTAATAAACATTCGTCCCCTATTGTGCACAGAGACAGAAAAAATATTATTGCAAAAAAACAAAAGTGTGTGTGAATTATGTTTTGTGCAATTAATAGACAGCTCAGCAGTTATTGCTGAGTTGTTTCTGTCTCTGCTGCTCTTCTGTGCCTCCGGCAGGTGGTTTTGTAGACTGATGTGGGCGTTTAAGAACCGAAGAAATGTGACACTGAGTCAAATGCCAAAATTCACATTTATTCCTCCATCTTTTTAACATTTTCTAATCCTTGTCCTGTGACTCTCTGCTTCTTTTTCCACATCACTCCATTTTTAGCAATGACACACTACCCCATTTTTTCCCTATATATACACAGAGTCGCACGTTTCACGTGGCTTATCACGTCTCTTTCTGTTATTTAAGTTTAATGGCTATGCAAATTAAAAGCAGAGAGGGTTGACGAAGGGTTAAAGGCTTTAAAACTGCCTTTATCATCCTCTGCCTTCTGCCAGAACTTCACAAGGATAAAGCCTACCAAAATAAAATCACTTTTTCTGACCCCCACGTCAGCCTGTCCAGCAGAAGGGAAGCTCCATGAGCCATAATCCCTCCCTAAAGCCAAGCTGTTCGGGCCGCGAGGATCTCCCTCGCTCCTTCTCTCCCTCCCCCATGTGCACTAGCCATTTAAATAGTCGAACTCATCCTCTCCCATCCCTTTTTTTTTCGCTCCCTTCCGCTGTCTCTCTCCCCTTCTGTCCTTTCTCAGCCCTGGTTCTCTGAATCTATTGTTCTTTGTATTGTCCCTGTGGTATTCCTGTGACTGTCTCTTTGCTCCTTCATTCTCTGAGAGGGTCTGTACCATCCTCTGCTCTTCTCCAGCCATTACAAGACACATCAAAATTCCCATCTGGAGCCTTGAGATGCGTCTCTTTTTCAGCGCCACTGTTTCAGTGTCCCAGGGGTCTGTACAGCCACTTGTTCTAGCTTCACCGCAGATGGGACGTGCCGTATCTTAAAGTCAACATGAAATTAAAATTGACACTATTTACTTTCCTAATAAGCAAATGTTTGTCTTTGGAATTGGTAAACCACATTTTTTTAATTCTTTTTTTTTTTTTCTGGAAAAAATGAATACTTTTATTTAGAAATCATGCATTGAATTGATCAAATGTAACAGTAAATACATTTTTTCCCAAATAAATGCTATTGTGTTGTTTATATAAAAAAAGTTTATATAAAAATTAATCATAGTTTCCACAAAAATGTTAAGCAGCAAAAGCTGTATTAAACATTGATAATAATAAGAAATGTTTCTTGAACCCCATTAGAATGATTTGAAGGATCATGTGTATAATATTTTAAATTGTAATAATATTTACTACAATATATTGCAATAATTCCTGTTTTTACTGTTATTCATCAAATAAATGCAGCCTTTAGTGAGCCTAAGAGAATCAAAAACATTAAAAAAATGTATTTACCCCAAACTTTTTAACAGTTTTTCACCTTCCATTCAATCCTTGATGGACAAATCATGTCCTGTACATTTTTTTTTTTTTTTTTCGAATATCCTAAATATCCAGAAATATGTCATATTACAGGAATAAAATGTGTTAAAAATAATGTTATATTGTAGCTATTTAAGATTTGTGAAACTTTTTTTGAATGAATGCAGTGCTATTTTAGTATTGTACGCTACTAGTCAAAAGTTTTTGAACAGTAAGACTTTTAGTGTTTTCTAGATAAGTCTCTTCTGCTCACCAAGCCTGCATTTATTCGATCCAAAATACAGTAAAAGCAGTAATATTGTAAATATTTATACTATTTAAAATAACTGCTTTCTGTTTGAATATATTTTAAAAGGTAATTTATTCCTGTGATTTCAAAGCTATATTTTCAGCATCAGTACTCCAGTCTCATGTCTCATGATCAAAAAATTGATCAAAAGTGATGATAGATATTTATAATGTTACAGAAGATTTCTATTTCAAATAAATGGTGTTTATATAACTTTCCATTTATTAAAGAAACCTGAAAAAATTCTACTCGGCTGTTTTCAACATAATAATAAAAATAAATGTTTTTTTGAGCAGCGAATCAGAATATTAGAATGATTTCTGAAGGATCATGTGACTGGAGTAACGATGCTAAAAATTCAATTTCAATTCATTTTAAATAGTACAAATATTTCAAAATTAATGTTATTGCTGTACTTCGGATTAAATAAATGCAGGCTTGGTGAGCAGAAGAGACTTCTTAAAAACCATTAAAAATCTTACTGTGTGTTCTTTATAGCATTTATATATTTAATTCGTTTGTTTTAATTTTGATTAAATAAGTTTATGTGCTTTTTAAAAAACATTTCTATATTTACATTTAATGTATTTAATTTCAGTTTCAGTAGCCTACTTTAGCTTTTAGTATTTTAATTGCCAAGGCAAAACTTGTTTACATTTTTCAGTTTGGACAATTTTTCAGATGGACAAATCATGTCCTGTCCTAATTTTTTGTTCTTTTGGAATATCTTATTTTAGAAATATGCCACATTACAGGAATAAAATGTGTTGCAGATGACGTTAAGTATCTAATTAAAAGTTTCTTCATATTTTCTCCAGGCTGTTTTTGATTTGTCTCAGTAATACGATAGCCCAAGTAGCCGCAGCTGGTTTGAGCTTAATTATTTCTGAGCGTCTCTGTGCATCTGTGCCACTGAGCAATCTATTGTCATTACATCCAAGTGCCCAAACGCAGTACGTTTTTGTTTGCAATGTTATTGTTGTTCTTTTACAGCCCATGTGAGCATCATGCTAACCAATGAGATGCCCTCCTGATGATGGGTCCCCCGCCGTGTAATTTCCTGTCTTTTCACGGCTCGTTTCCTCTTGGGCAACGTGTGCTTAGACCTGAGGGGCGGAATCTAGGATGTGACATCCAGGCTCCCCAGTGTCCTCTCTGCTGTTCTGCACTTTTCTGGTGCTTCACTGTATGTAAGACTCATCCAGCAGAACGTCAGGCCTCCCTGCAGAGCTGCCTGTGTTTTACCGTTAATTAGCTAAAGTATGAAAGTGGACCTTAGGGTGACTTCCTTGCTGAAAAAGAAAGCTTTCAAATTTGGCTGATTGACATCTGCATTCTACCACTGATGTAGATGGATCAGGTAACACTTACCTGTGCTTGGCAAGATGTAACATTTGAAATTCAGTCATTTCGATAATAAATTTCACAACAGATTCAAGTTGGTCACACAAATTTGCCCTGACCAACAGAAATGTAGTGTGGTAGTGTGAGCTGTGCTTCATGCATTGCTACACTATTGACAATAGACAATGTACTTTTTTTTGTCAGCAAAATTTTACTGAGATCTTTACTCTGACAGTGTTTCCTGCACTGCTGCATCTACAGCTCTAGAAATGATGCTTTGAGTCTTGCAGTCTGAATTAAATGTGATGAGAATGCAATCTCTCTATACTGAAAAATACCACAATAAAAAAATTGCAGTGTTTGAGCAATATGCATGTAGCAAAAAATATATGATGTGACCAGCATAGTCCAGTTTGAGGACGAATGACTCTTATGAGCTGGTCCTTTTTAATGAATTGGTCAAAGCGATTCAGACATGAATCACAGACGAACTCATCAGTCTTAAACCGCTTAATCACTCAGTGAATCAGTCTGAACGGTTACCAAATTAACATCTGACTCACTCGCTGAACCGAAGTCATTATTCTTGATCGTACATTGAAATCATGTTATGTTGTAGCTTTTTACAGTTTGTGAGACTTCTTAAATGAGTGCAGTGTTATTTTAGTATAGTATTATAGCATTTATATTTTGAATTAGTTTTTTAATGTTTTGTTTTCATTTTTATTTCAGTTTTGATTTAATCATTTTATGTGCTCTTGCCTTGTTAGTGTTTTTTTTATATATAATTTCTGTTTAGCTTTAATTTATTTTATTTCAGTTTTAGTACTTTTAGCTTTTAGTATTTTAATTGCCAAGGCAACATTTAAAATGTCGTTTTTCATCTGATATTTATATTTTATTTTATTTCAGCTCAGTTAACCAAAAATACTCTTGATACTGTTGGTTTTAGTTAAGTATAAAAAAAACACTGAATTAATGACAATGTGTAGTTAAAATTAAAGTTTCAAGTTTACTTAAAAGCTTTATTTAAAGTGTAGTATTTTTGTTTAAAATATATATTTATATTACGGCTGTTAAATCGATTAATGGCTTAATCTCAATTGTATACATGTGTGTATATATACACACATATATATATATATATATATACACATATATTAGTGGTGTCAATCGATTAAAAAAAATAACTAATTAATCACATTTTTTTCTGAAATTAATCACGATTAATCTCTATGACTGAAGACAAGTGTCATTATATATCACTATATTATGTGAACACACATTAAGTCAAGATCATGTTCCATGAAGACATTTTGTACATTTCCTACTGTAAATATATCAAAAAATTTTTTTGATAAGTATTATGCATTGCTAGTTTGGACAACTTTAAAGGCAATTTTTCTCCATATTTTGATATATATATGTACTATATATATATATTTTTTTTTTGCACCCTCAGATTCAAGATTTTCAAATAGTATTTTCAGTGTATAGCCAAATATTGCCCTATCCTAGCAAACCATGCATCAATGGAAAAGCTTATTTATTCAGCTTTCAGATGACGTATAAATGTCAATATTAAAAAAATGTACCCTTACGATTGGTTTTGGTGTCCAGGGTCACATATAAATATATACAGTACACACACATATTTTATGTGAGCACAAAACTTTTATTTTCGATGCAATTAATCGATTTGACAACATGTATCTAAAAAAACAAGTATGGTACAGTTGTTTATAATATAGTTGTTATCATGTATTTGGCAGTTCCTCAGAAGTGCTAATAAATATAAATGGAATTGTTTAGTGGCGTTAGAATCGTAATTAAAATTGTAATATTCCTTGCGATTCTCATTTCCTTTCAGCAAGGTTTCTGTGACTTGAATCTGTGCTTTATTTTGCAGGGAAAGGGGTTAATCGTGGAGATAGATTGTGACTGACTGGATTAGAGGAGAATAGCAGTAGTGGGACCTACAGTAATCCATGTGTCTGTTGAATACTGGGTTTGACCTCACGAGGCTTTGTGTGTCATCTGCTCTTGAATTCTGTTGTGTTGCTGCTTGCCCCCTACAAATCAGCCTGTGGAATAGGAAATCTTGGTAACACTTTATTTGACGGTTTCTTAACTAGGTGCTTATTAGCATGCATATTACTAGAATATAAGACATTTATTAGTACTAATTAAGCACATTTTAATGCCTTATTCTACATGACCTTATTCTACATCCCTACCTACCCAATACCTAAACTTAACAACTACCCTACTAACTATTAATAAGCAGCAAATTAAGAATTTATTAAGGAAAAAGTCGTAGTTAATAGTGTATAAGTGTTCCCTATTCTAAAGTGTTACCGAAATCTTGATCATTGTCCTTTTTTCCGCCCATCACTAATTTTTAATCTGAACGAATTGGTCTTCCTGTTGCAGTCTCCGTCCACAAGCACACTGCTCATGCCGAGCCTTGTGTACCTGACAGGCTAAATTGATCATGCCCCTTTTGTTCATGCTTCCAGAAAGGCTAGGACACTGCAGACAGAGATGACGGGATCAGTAGCAGAGGTCATTTAGAGACAATAGCAGTCGGCTGCAGAAGCCGCATAGGAAGACATCAATTGGTCACTGCATACCATGATCGCTTGCAGAGGTCACAAACTGCATGGCTATGCCAGTCGTCTGTGCTGACCTGGATAAAGCCATTGCTCTACGGTGTATCTTACAGGAAGTGAGGTCATCTCACATATCAGCGTTCTTCGAGTGGCATTTTTTTGCAGCGTAATCTGGTTTATATATATACTCCATTTCTATACAGTCCTGATGGTCTGTTTAACAGAGCGAGAGGACATCAGGACATCTGTGTGAGTCCATTCTTATTTCACTTCACAGCCCTGTGCTTCTATGTGTTGGACAGGTATTTTCCACCCATAAAAGACGATAAAACAAGCCTTTAATGTCAACATTTGTCAAGAAATGACTCCCTTTAAAATTCCAGCAGAGCTGCATGTCTCACAGAGAAAAACACTACTATGTCAAAGGAAAAAAAAAAGAAAAGAGTATGTTTTTGTTTTATCTCAGCAGGAGTAAGTATCAAAGGCTTATGTGCTTCAGAGGAGTAGGAAAAAAAGCCAGAATGTTTATTTAATGACTCTGAAAAAACGCTATCTGACTGAAATCTCAGAGAAGAACTCAAAAATCTGCTCTGGAATTGTAGTAGAATCAGTTAAGCCGGTGTCAATCTGCACAAAAGCAGAAATGTTTGTCTTTGAGTAGCCTAAAAATGATTTGACATTATGAAGAAACAGACAAAAATGTCCCATGTGTTTCATTTAGCAATGCTGCAGGGAGCAATCATCCCTCCTGCAGAGAAGAGGAAGAGATCACGTGTTTGATTCAGGAAGCAGAGCAGGTACAGTAACCCCCATAAGCTATTGATTTAAAGCTGCGGTTTTATCGTAGATACAATGGATCACTCTGGGCATTCGGTTTTTGAGGTTTTTCGCCACCAGTGCAAAAGTGAAGTAGTGAACTATGGCTAATTTATCCTGCCAGTGAGGCACTTGGATGTCATGACATTTAAAAAATATATATATTTTAATGCCTTTAATTAGCATGCTGTTCTTTTGAGACAGAAATCAGAAAACCTAAGAGACGCCTGCAATTTGTTACATTCTATTGAGCTCCATCTGTTTGGAATACGTGAGCGTGTTTAAGGACATCAAATTTAGGTCGTGTGAACCCAATATTAGTCTCATTTTTTCAAGGGCTCCCTTACGACTGTTGTCTTTTTTTAATTGAAAGATATTTAACTTTACTATTATTCGCTGAAGATGCATTAAATAGATAGTTCACCCAAAAATGAAATTTAGCCCATTATTTACTCGCCCTCCAGGCATCCTGGATGTATATGACTTCTACGAGTTATATCAAAAATTGTTCTGGCCCCTCCAAGCTTTATAATGGCAATGGGCGGGTGCTTCTCTTCAACAGTCCAAAACAAGTCCAATAAAGTGCATCCATCCATAATAAAAAGCACCTCACACGGCTCCAGGGGGTGAATAAAGGCCTCCTGTAGCGAATCAATCCGTTTTTTGTAAGAAAAATATCCATATTTAAAATGTAAGAATCACTTTAATCTAGCTTGCGCCAACTGCCTGTACACGGGCGGGTGACGTAATACGTCAGAGGTGAATGCGGACGCGCCGTGGAGAGAGGTAAACAAAGCACCTGTCACGAATTAGTAGTTCAAAACAAGGATTTGTGAAGAGAAATGTTGGAGGATTTAGATATAAATCAAGAGGTGACTGTTTTTCCTTTGCTAAAGTAAGAAAACTGTGCTTCCTTTGCTCCTGTAAACAAACGTTGGTTTTCATGAGACTCGCCAGCGCATGCACAGCACC
>JAHKKF010523330.1:46534-67366 GCA_019740295.1 Labeo calbasu | reverse complement strand
TAGATATTTTCTTACAAAAATGCATTGATTCACTACAGGAGGCCTTTATTCACCCCTCAGTGCTGTGTGAGGCACTTTTTATTATGGATGGATGCACTTTATTGGACTTAATTTGGACTGATAAAGAGAAACACCTGCCTATTGCCATGATAGAGCTTGGAAATGCCTGGATAATTTTTAGTATAACTTCCGACTGCATTCATCTGAAAGAAGAAAGTCATATACAGTAGTCAACATTTGAAGTGGATCAATACCTTTCATTAAATTTGTCCTAAAACCAAAAAGAATACCCGTTCTTGTCTTAGGACAGCTTTGATGAACTTTTTTGATCCACTTCAAATGTTGACTACTATATACCTCTGATGCCTGGAGGGTGAATAATGGGCTAATTTTCATTTTTTGGGTAAACTAACCTTTTAAATTGATTGAAAATGATAGTATAGACATTTATAATGTTACAAAAGTTTTCTATTTCAAATTTAGAATTCTCACTAAACTTTTGAATAGAAGTGTGCATGTCTATCATACAGTGGTAAAAATGAGCACTTGTTAGTTTGTTTTATTTCAGCAAATTCCATGCATAGCTTGTTATTAAAGGGATAGTTCACCCAAAAATGAAAATTCTGTCATCAATTGCTCATGTCGTTCCAACCTGTAAGACCTTTGTTCATCTTCAGAACACAAATTAAGAAATTTTTGAATTAGTAAGGACATTGATAAAATAGTCCATGAACGAAGGTCTTACGGGTTTGGAACGACATGAGGGTGAGTAACTAATGACAGAATTTTCATTTTTGGGTGAATTATCCCTTTAAACATAGAGCACACTCTTTATAAACGACTGCCTGGAAATCTGCTTATTCTTACAAAGTCCACTTTCAGAGCAGTTAAAGCCATAATCTGAACATTTCAAAGAGAGAAAATAGATTTTTGTGCAGTTGAATAAAGATTTAAAGGCTGACAGTTGACTGAGCGACCACAGAATACAGGATTTGATGAGCAGCTTCAAGTAGTCATTGAGAATGCAGGTGCCATTATTCATGCTGGTCAGGAACAACAATACTGTATTACAGGTACAAACACAAAAGCTTGTGTGGTGTCCTCCAAAAAGTGGCCTTGATTTAGAAAGCAGGTTCAATTTTTATACACGCGTCAGCTTGCAGTTTGATACTTATTGTGAAAAAGTTATATACTTTTCATGATGCCCATTATACCATGCAGTTCTTCAAGATTCATGTCTTGCCAGTTACATTGATTTGTTAGGAAATTTGATTTTTAACAGAAGCTCTTGCAGTTGAAAGGCTTAAAGTGGACCTTTAGATGAAAGGTCATTTTATGTTGTGGTATAACATTTTTTGTTGGTATCCTTCCTAAGAAACTTGATACTGGCCATTTCAGGCTGACTTGATGTTGGTTGTCATGTTTGTAACCGAATGGGTGTGATCAGTGGGGAACAGCTGGAGATGCACAACTATACAGTGGTAGGAAGATATATGACTGAATTTAATTTCCGCAAATTTTTCATCCTCCCAATGACTTTGTGCTGATGTCTGTGCTTGTGCTCATGGTTAATTAATCTGGAACGCCTACTGATAAATGTTCACATCATTCAGTGAAATATTGTTTGTTTGTTATGATATACTGTGAGTGGGTAGTTGACAATGTTTAAATAATGACCTTTTTTCAATGTTGAGATTTTTAAATCTTTAAAAATTTTGAATGGTTAATTTATGTAGGTGTATGGGTAAAACATGTAGTAATTTAGATATTGTTATAGTTTTTTTTAGCATTTTAAAATGTACATATTTTCTATGTACTACATAAATAATAAAATATTAAATATATCTATAAAATATCAATTATTATTTATAATAATTATAATTTCTAAATTATTAAAATATAAAATTATAATAAATATTATATACACTAGATAATTAAGGCTGTTAAAAAATAATTCTGTGATTTTATTTTTTTTTTTATTATATTTTCTGCAAGCTCTGTCTGGCTGTGTGTTTTGAATCCCGTCAGTAACATGCTTGTCTCAATGACTAAAAACACGGAGGTGTAATTGAGGAAATAAGCGTAAATGCTTGGCGATACTTGTAACAATATTGTATTGACAGGATCAGTCATCACATAAAAATATTAATACCAAATGTTTTACTAGTAATTTTCTTATTTATTGTGAAAATAAATATGCAAAATAAAATGAGCAGGGGAAAAATGAACTGATGGCTCATTTAGACATAGAGAGAGTAATGTTTTTTTTTAAAAAAAGTCTCTTCTGCTCACCAGGTCTCCATTTATTTGATCCAAAATACAGCAGTAATATTGTAAAATATTTTTACTATTTAAAATAACTGCTTTCTATTTGAATATATTTTAAGATGTAATTTATTCCTGTTATCAAATCTACATTTTCAGCATCATTACTCCAGTCTTTAGTGTCACATGATCTTTCAGAAATCAAAATTTGAATATGCTGTTTTGCTGTTCAAGAAACTATTATTATTATTATTATTATTATTATTATTATTATTATTATTATTATTATTATTATTATTATTATTATCAATATTAAAACAATTGAGTACTTTTTTTGTAGGATTCTTTGAATAGAAAGATCCAGAGATCAGCATTTATCTAGCTTTTTTAATTAATTAATTAATTTTTTTTGGGGGGGAAAGAAATTATAAAAAATAATACTTTTATTTAGCGAGGATGCTTTAAATGAATCAAAAGTGATGATAAAGACTTGTATATATAATGGGTTTATGTGAAGATTTAAGTTGTTTTCAAGTTCAGTTAAAATCTATATTATTTGTTTGGTAACAGTTTAATCATTAAATGATGCCACAAATTTTACTGAAATGAAATATGTTGAATAAAAAACAGAGGCATCGGTGTAAGTATTGGTTTCAGTGATGCTTGTGTTTATTCATAGAGCTTAGTAAAATATGACATTAAATAAATATTTTAAAATATGTCATCTTGATGTTGTTTCTACATTAATTTGGAGATTAATGAAAAATGTGTGATTTAGTTATTTTTAATTTTAGTATGTCAAATTATAAAATCAATTAAAAAAAATAAAAATAATTAATTTAAATAAAGAAATTTAACAGTGCACAAGTCATATGAACTACTTTTATGGTATTCGTGTTCTTTTTTAAGCTTGACAGTCTCAGCCCTCATTTACATTCATTATATTGAAAGGAGTGTCCAGATATTCTTTTTGTGCTCCACAGAACAAAGGAAGTGATTTTACCAAACAACATTATTTAAACATCCAAGAAATGACACACTTCACCTTTAAAGCTTGTGCAGACTGATAGATGAGCGATGCTTCAGAGAGAGACTGTCTTTCCTCTTTTTGGCTTTTGTTCGGGGTCGTGTGAAGAATAATGGGCAGGGGGTGGTAACCGAGCGTGCAGATTTGGTTTCGCTGCTCTTCAGAGAGGGAAAGGGGGCATCGGCAGGCAGAAATAGCTCCCCTCCCCTCGCCTCTGGATCAATGAAGGTCCAGTCAGAATCATTGATCATAGCCCGTCTTCATGTAACAGAATGCTTTATGTTTTTTAGCCTGTGGCTGACACTGGGGTGTAATATCGCAAACAGACACTGATATCAAACTGTCTGTTTGTCCTTCCAGTGATTTGATCACATCCGCACACACACTTCTTTTTTTAAAATCTAGCCTCTCCTTTATAGCGTTCTTTGGATGAGCGCTCACCGCGAGTGCGTTAAGGCATGATTATGTATGTATACCTAGTGTGTCAGCGCTGGTATTTTCCCTTTTCATGGCCGGTTTTCCTGCTCGATCAATATTCTGCAATGGAAGCTCACGGTCTGCAAGATGTTAATCCTCATTGGACCTCAGAATGTGTGTTTTTGAGGGCAAATGGATATCTGTATAAGTGTACAAGCTTGGATGGCGTACACTCTTAGAAATGAAGGTGCTTCACGATGCCGTAGAAGAACCTTTTATGTTTAAATGGTTCTATAAAGAATCTTTAACATCTGAAGAACCTTTGTTTCACAAAAGATTCTTTGTGGCAAAAGAAGGTTCTGTAGATCATAAAAAGGTAAGAAAGCGATGATTCTTTAATGAACTATTGACCGAATGCTTCTTTGTGGAACTAAAAATGGTTCTTCTATGGCATCGGTGTGAAGAACCTTTTAAAGCACCTTATTTTAAAGAATGTAACGGCACTCTTATCAATACGCTCACCTTTCTGTGTTGAAATGATACAGTGTGCTTCCTTAGGAAGCTATTGATCCCAGCGGACGGAGGGAAGGCGGTCAAAGACAGAAAGCTCATGTAACATGCTCAGACATCTGTTAGACGTGAGAAATAAAGGCTGTGATGTGACGGGCAGCTGTCAGTGTTCCTCCGAGGGCCCAGATAGATCCATCGACCTTGTGGGTAGTGGATGTGTGAGAATTTGGCTCCTGAGCTCTGAATGTGCTGTTAAGATTTAAGTTCCTCTCTGTAAATAATAGCATTTGAAAAACATGATGCTGCAGTAGTATAATATTTCAGAGTAGGGCTGGGTGATAAAACAATAAAGATAATTATCGTGATAGAATTTTCCTTGATAAAAACGGTAACAAATGTTCGATATAATATTTATGCACCAAAAGCGGAACGGAACAGCGCTGCTTATTTGAAGCGTGCCACACGGACCGTTTATCCGCTTAGCTCAAAGTTCAAACCGCAGCGCAGTGTGAGGTTGCTAGGGCAGATGCGTTTAAATGTTGAAGATTCTTGGTCACACGAGCACTAAACAGCGCTGTAAGATCCAGTGTGAAGTGCCTGAATTCAGCGACAAACACAAATGACTCAGTGTAAACTAGTTTAAAGCCAGATGAAACACTCTGCGCAACGATGCAGTCAGAAGGCTTTTCAATCTACAAATCGCCATCATTTACAATGGATTTACTGTACTAACACTAACTGCACCATGGTATTGTGTCAGAAATGTGGGATATTCATATAAAATTGTATTGTATTGTAGACATGTATTAAATGAATTAAAGGAGTAATGGAATATAATTACAGATTTTTTTGCAATTAAGCTATAGCGTTTTAATGGTCTGGTTTCTTCACCTAGGAGCAAAAACCTGCCTTTAAACTGTAAAGAAATACAATTTTGGAATTTATGGTGATAATTATCAATTTGAAACATTTATCGTGATAATCACCCAGCCCTATTTCAGAGTAAAAAATGATGTTGAATTACAAAATGTCAGTTAAGAGTTGATTTTATTTTAAATTGGAATAGCATGAACTTATGAATCTTTCAGACCAGAGATTTGTATTAAGAAAAGGAGAAAAAGTAAAAGTGTGAATTATTATTATTATTATTATTATTATTATTGTTAGTAGTAGTAGTAGTAGTAGTAGTAATAGCATTGTAAGACAACACTGAAGATTGTGTCTACAGTTCAGTAGTATGTTTTTTTTTTTTTTTTTAGATAAGCTGCCATTTTTGAAGAAATTATTATTGTTATTATAGAACATATATTATTATTATAATTATTATTATTCTCGAACACACATACACTACCAGTCAAAAGTTTTTGAACAGTAAGAATTTAATGTTTTTTAAAGATGTTTCTTGTGCTCACCAAGCCTGCATTTATTTCATCCAAAGTACAGCAAAACCAGTAAAATTTTCTGTTCAAAATAACTGTTTTCTATTTGAATATATTTTAAAATTTGATTTCAAAGCTGAATTTTTAGCATCATTACTCCAATCACACGATTCTTCAGAAATCATTCTAATACTCTGATTTGCTGCTCAAAAAAAAAAACATTTCTTCTTCTTCTTCTTCTTCTTCATATTATTATGTTGAAAACAGCTGAATAGACTTTTTTTCAGGTTGATGAATATAAAGTTCAGAAGAACAGCATTTATCTGAAATTGAAATCTTTTGTAACATTATAAATGTCTATCATCATCCTTAGCATCCTTGCTAAATAAAAATATTTATAAAAAAAAAATTACACTGACACTGAGCTTTTTATTTCAGATAAATGCTGATCTTTGGATTTTTCTGTTCATCAAAGAATCCTGAAAAAATGTACTCAACTGTTTTAGATATTGATAATAATAATAATAATAATAATAATAATAATAATAATAATAATAAATGTTTCTTAAACAGCAAAACAACATATTAGAATGATCACAGGAATAAATTACATTTTAAAATATAAAAGTTATTTTAAATAGTTAAAATATTTCACAATATTACTGCTTTTGCTATATTATGGATCTAGTAAATGCAGGCTTGGTGAGCAGAAGAAACTTCTTTAAAAAACTTCTTTAAAAAACATTACAAATCTTACTGTTCAAAAACTTTTGACCGATAGTATAAATCCACACCTAGACTTTTCAGAACACACAAACATTTCTCTCCAGACTAAATTTTTTTTTTTTCTTCCTCTCTCTCTAAATCAGTTTTAGTATTGCAGATCTTGATCAGTTTCCATGGCAGTGCATACATATATATATGCTTAGCATTCCTTCTTTTATTTATTTATTTCTTTAAATTTATTTCTTTTTGCATTAGGAGCCATGTCGCTGTCCTTGCCTTGCTAAATATGGATAGAAAGAGAGACGGAAGATGGAAAAAGGAGGGGAACTAATTGCAGATTGAATAAGACGAGACTCTGAGAATCACTCGTTCCAGCCGTACATGCAAAACAATCACATAGTCACATAATCAATCATTCATGCTCAGGAAATACCATGACCGTCTCACTCTTCAGTTGATGCTACATTCACTTTTTCCCTTTGCTGAATGATTCATTATAGAAAAAGCAGTATGAAAAGTCCAAAACCCAGTTATACTGATACTAAAGACATTTCACATTGATTTTTACAGTATCAAAAGCCGTTTATCAACTTAATTGTTGTGGACTTGCCAACATAAACCTTTCTCACAAGGACACCAGTAGCGTATGAGAAGGAAAGGTTGAAGAGCAGAGTCAGACAGGAAGGGTTGCCTTGCTAACTGGATTAGCTTTAAATGGCTCCGGTACCAAAAAGCCCAGACTAGAAGATCCTCAGTGCAGGCAGAAGAGGCCAATCTCCTTACAAAAGCCTTTTTGCAAGCTCAGGAGAGCAAATGTTGCCCTAGCGTTCTCATGCATGCTTGAAACTCTCTCCGAGAAAGACATTCATTTGTATTCATATTTTAGTGCCTCTGTGCTTGACAAAACAGCACGGCGTGCCTCTGAAGGTAGGCATCAATCATCGAAGGTACATTAGGCCTGTGCGCATGTGTATTTACGTGAGGAACCCATATATTAATATGCTATCTGTTTTTTTTCCCCTCAAGACCATTCGGTGAACTTCAGACCTGGAGGCAGAAAAACGCCCAGGTAGTCTGACTCCCCTCGACATGCCATTAAAAGCACTTGCTCCTGAAGTTAATGATTTTTTAAAGACTTTACCCCCTTCACGTCTTAATTTAGACAATTTACAGCTTGGTATACAGCGAGGCGGCTAACCTCGCTAATAAAGTCACTCTACAAATGCCCGCGCTCCTGGCTCGGAGGTTCAAGTCGTGCGAACGTAAATCAGTTAAAGCGATAAAAGGCTCCTTTCATTCTCACCCACCCAAAAGCGTATTATTATGAAAGCAAAGTTAATCAACTAAATGAAAACGCGAGACAGGACAAAGGTAACGCCCAGCCCCTGGCTGAGAAGAGAGCGTCTCCCAAGGACGTCTGCTCTTTGTGTTTAGCGAACACGCACACACGGCTCTCAGACAAAAGAAACCCCGAAACACACACGCACAGCCCACAGAGCCACTCAGACCCTCCGCAAATGAAAAGAAACCAGCCGATTGGACTCGTTTCTATCTGTTATTCTCATTAAAGACACGGAGGAGCTGGGATGTTTCGTGAAGGGGGGAAAATGCCAGGCTGTCCCTGCTCTCTTTATCTGCATAGGCAGCAATTTGTCAGAGAGAGAGAGAGCCTAGAATGTCACCTGCATGCAGATGAGCGGAGACCGTAAGCGTGATCATTAATAAACAATAAAAACTAATAAAAGACCATCAGAATTGAGCCGTAGGGGTGCCGCGTGATAGAGTCGGAGAGGTTCGGGCCGCTGATGACCTGCATTGTTCTAAATTGGATTAGCCGTGCGGCGCTGATCGCAGGCTTGAAGCGGTTAAATGCGATTTTATACGATTATAATTGAAAAGGAGTTAAATGTCAGATTAATAGAGGCTGCTGTTTGATGTCCTATTGGAAGATGATTAAGGAGGTGCTGGATTGTCAGTTCCGTGAGTTGAGGATGGGAATGAAAATGCGGCAGAATGCATTACGCAGGGTTTGGGGGGGTGGGACGGGTGTGTGTGCGATCCTCTTTGTTGTCTACCTGATGGTTTTAGCTATAGCGCGTGTACTCGTGACCTTTAAAGGGTGTCTTTGACCCATTCCTCGGCTGTCTGGTCCTATCAGCCGACCCCGCTGACTTCTGCTGACCCCTGGGCATCGTTTGTGATCTCTGGGGGCTTATTTATACACAAACATGGATCCGATTGCTGTGTTTGTATGATGTATTATTCAAACGTTGATTGTTGAAGTCAGCGTAGGGCTTAACAGTAAGAATGACCTGTTGGCTGGGGTCAGTGTGAGAGAGTTTCAGGAAAGTCAGCAACAACAACAACCACTTGCCCTTTTGGGCTAGTGCTGCACTGATACAGAAAATCTTGTTTTTGTAAGAATCAGTCATTTTTTGCATCTCATTTTATCGTTTTCCAAATTAATTTAAGAAGCTATGGATATAACTTTATTTTGTAAAAATTATTTCAATAATTGTAAATAAAGATATTTTTTAATATAAAAGTAAAAAAAATGTAAATAAATGATTTATTGCAAATGAAAATTGCTTTGATAATTTTATTTTTTTAAATATGTAAAGTGTTTTTTTTTTTGTTTTGTTTTTTGTGGAAGAATCAGTAATATTTTGCATCTCATGTTATAATTTTCCAAATTAATTTATTAAAGATATTAAAGATAATTTTAATTCATTACAAATTAATCATTATCATTAAATTATTAAAATAATAAAGATAATTTTGTAAAAATTAAGTATAATAATAATAATAATAATAATAATAATAATAATAATTCTATAGCAAAGGAAAAATACATTGCTAATTTTTTTTGTGGAAAGAAAAATGTGTTTTGAAAGCTTTCTATTTTTGGGGGGTGGAAGAATCAGTAATATTTTGCATCTCATGTTATCATTTTTCTAATGAACACTCATGAAGCTGTGGATATAATTATTTATTGCAAAATGTTTATTTTGTAAAGATAATTTTAATTCATTATAAATTAATAATTGTAAATTAAAGATAATTTAATAAATGATTCTAGCAATTGAAAAATACATTGATACATTTTTTTTGTGGAAAAATTATGCTATGTAAAGTTTCTTTTTTTGGGAAGAAAAAAAATGTAAAAGCTTTAATATACATTGCTGTAATTGTATGGTAAGGAAGAAGACATTTATGCCCACCAAGCCTTTATTTGTTCCAAAATACAGTAAATATAATAATACTGTAAAGTTATTATTGTTACCATTTAGAATAAGTTTTTTTCTGTTTTAATAGCTTTTAAAATGTAATTTATTTGTGTGATGTCCTGTTTTTAGCCATTACTTTATTCTTCAGTATCACATGATACTTCAGAGATCATTCCAATGTGCTGGAAACCATGATAATTGATCATTTTTTTTTAATAGAAAGTTTAAAAAAAAAAGAAAAAGCAGTTATTTGAAATTTAAATCTGTACTAACATAATACTTGTTTTTACTGTCACTTTTGATCAAATTAATGTACTAAATGTAATGACCTCAAACTTTTTACCCCAAAACTACTATCCCAATCAGGTAGTCTTGTCCCAGACTCACCTTTGCACATTAAAGTGGCATCGAAAAACAGCTAAAACTCCTTTAAGGGACCAGCAGGAAAAGAGTGGGCGGAAGACCTTCTTCCATCAATAACAAACTGTCAGATTTGCATGTAAAGCAGCTTAACCAATCAGAGCTGGCGCTGGGGTGGTGGTGGGAGGTACTGTGTGAGTGGCAGCTCTGGGGGGGAATGCGTCTGTTTAAACAGAGGTCGTGCCGTGCGCCGGGGTGGCAGGGTTTCCCTTCAACAACAGGCATGAGCAGATGGGTCCTCACCCGCTGTCCCTGGGGCAGCTTTTACTTTCGCCTGTCTAATAAATCATCCTCTTCCATCCAGCACATTATGCACAGGTATTTCATTGCTTTACAAACCCGTCACAGCATGTACAGCCGACCGAGCCCGTTTGAGATGCTCATGTCGATAATGAACACATGTTCCAGACTGTAACTACCGAACAGAACCACCTGAGCTCTTCAGATTATTTAGAGACGTTCATTTGAGGATATGAGTTGTTATGTGATTAAAACGGGATGACGGCAGTCCTCCAGAGGTGGAAGGGCTCGACATGATGCTATCAAACTGAACGGGTTTTTAAAATTGAGGAGCAATTTAATAAGTCAAGGGAACGAGTTAAGTTTAATAGCCATCATTACAAAGTCATTATGTTTACAATAATACATTTGGGTCATTTGAGATCATTTTCTTTTTGAAAAAAAAATTGTGAATAGGACAAGTTTAGCATTGTTCTCTGCTTTGAATGCTTTTCTATGAATTTTCCATTCCATTAACATTACAGATGTACTTGAAGTGTCATCCGAACTTGAGGAAATGATGCTGTCAGTTGTGGCGAAAAACAGAACGCTGTGATTTATTTGATTCACATGTTTATACAGGCATCCTCACTACTCACTAGTGCTGCTGCGAGTTTAATATATTGAATGGAGAAAATGGATTTATTCAGGAAAACAATCATTCATTTGAAGAGACTTCTTATGAAACAGGACAAATTGCTTGTGTAGACGGAACAAATTAATAATTTTCAGAAATGGAACCATTGAATGATGAAAAAAAATTATTTATTAGAGATGTTGATCTGTTTTTGACTGTTCACCAAGGCTGCATTTATTTGATCAAAAATACTGTAAAACGGTAATCGTGTGAAATATTACAATTTAAAAATAAGTGTTCTCTAATTTAGGGCCCTATGAAATCCGTTTGAATTTTTCTGGATTCCGTTTTTCCTGATTTCATTTTTCTCAACTCCTTTTTAATGGTTAAATTAAATTTTAATAATAAAAGAGCATGTCTAATTAATTAAAATCATGAAACTTTTATACAATTACACATCAATTTAATAAAGGTTTAACAAAAAGGACATGTTCAGGGCCCTATGAAATGTTTTATTTTTTTCTCACCTTATGTTTTATTGTTATCAAATTCTGTGTTTTAGCATGTCTAATTATTTGAATGCATACAAATGTATTCTTATAATAGCCTTATGAAAGGTTTCAGAAATTCTGTGTTGTGTATTTAAAATTATCAAATGAAGGCATAAAACATTAATTTCATTTATCTTTTAATTATTGAAAATTAAGCTTTTTTTTGCCAAACAAAGGGGAATTTACTATTAAAATTAAAACGTGAAAGAAATGTTATGTGATTGTACCCTAAAAATAATGTTTGTTTCACTTTAGTAGTAGTAATAGTAATGGTAGTAATATACATCTGGCACAATGTCTTCAAGTTAAACTGGACTTTTATTTTGACGGTTTGCCGTGTCTACCTTTACATTTTCTGTGTGTATATGATATAATGCTAGTTTTCCTAAAAAGGAACGGTTAAATGCTCATGAAGTGACTCTCAGCAGATATTGTTCATGTATTTATGTCCTCATTTAGTGAGACAACAGACGCTGAAATCACCGTGAGCGTCACGCGCTTCAGTGTGTGTAGTAAACAAAAACCGCTGATCTGCTCCATTCATTAAAACAGAGACACACAGAACATGCAGGATTTAAATGGTATTTTTGTGGCGTAATATTTACAGATACTAGTCCATATTGCGGTTTGATTTAAGTGTAATGACCTACTATCGATTAATTCATTCAAACTTTCCATGTTATTCATGTAATTCCACGATTCCGTCTGAGTTTTCCGCATCGCGGAAATCATAGGGCCCTACTATTTGAATAAATGTACATTTATTCCTATGATGCAAAGCTGAATTTTCAGCATCATTACTCCAGTCTTCAGTGTCACATGATCTTTCAGAAATCATTCTAATATGCTAATTTGCTGCTCAAGAAACATTTCCTATCATTATCAGTGTTGCTGATTAATATTTTTGTGGAAACTGATACATTTTTTTTTGGATTCTTTGATGAATAGCAATTCCATTTATTTAAAATTTATTTTTCTAACAATGTAAATGTCTTTACTATCACTTTTGATACATTTAATGTAGCCTTGCTGAATACGTTTTGAAAGGTAGTATTTATTAATTTACGAAACTAGGGTTTTGACAGTCTGGTCCACTGAAAGGAAGTTCCACTGATGGCTAAAAATGTTCTCAATTTGAACAACCTCGCATAACCTTGCTTTTTGCTTTTAATGTCCATGATAGGAATTGTATGAATGCTGTTCATAACAGTATTTCTATGTCTTCTTTTCAAATATCATTTCATTTGAGATGCCTCCCTTGGCAAATGTCTAGTTTAGACATTTCAATGCTTGTTTATCAGTAGGTGAATCATGTATTTATGTAACCTTATGTACAGCAGTGCATTATTCACACATGTGAATCAAATATTAGCTGATAAATATTTCATCAATTACAAAATGATTCATGTTTATTGATTGATTTTCAAAGCATTCACAAGAGCAAAAACCCTTAAAGGAGACCTATTATGCCCCTTTGTAATATATGTCTCAGTTGTGCCCAGAATGTCTCTGTGAAGTTTCAGCTCAAAATACCCCACAGATCATTTATTATATAATTTTGAAAATGCCTGTTTTGAGTGGAAGCAGAAACACACTGTTTTCGTGCATGTCTCTTTAAATGCAAATGACCTGCTGCTCCCCGCTCCCTTTTCCAGAATGGGGCTGTGCCTTCACAGCTCCTACCTCAGATACTCTGCCAGAAAACATCTGTTTGGTTTTGATTGTGCTAAATCATGCATTTTTAAACCATATTAGTTTAAACTTGGGTCATTCTATGGGAAAGTCCATTTTTCTGTCCCTAAAAAAACACTTTAGGGTTGCAATTTGTTTTAAAATGAAACGGTATGTTACTTGAACAATTACACCTTGAGCTATCAATGTGCAATAAATGTTTTTTAATTAATTATTTTGAATTCCAAGCGTTACAAAACAGAGCTCGTCCCCACAGCGATGTACATAGGGAAAGTGCTTCATTTTGAGGTCAAAACAGGTTTTTCTACCATTTAGAATACAATCATGTATTCATAACTATCAAACATATGATGTAAATGGCATGAAAAACAAAATGCTGAATAAATATTATAAAATATATAATGAAAGTAGTGGTCCCCTGGAATTGTGTCACTGGTGTTGCCGTTTAACCAAAATTGTTTCTTTTCAAATAAAAATCACACTGATGACCCCCTACTTCCTTCTTCCTATGTCCTGAAGATGCATGAAGAAAGGCCCATGATAAGTCCACTGTCTCTTCTCAGTTATCAGAAATGTTCTCATTTATCTCATGATTTCATATTAAGCTTTTAGTTGGTGTCACTGGTATGACCTGCTTTATTGTTAGGGAATTGTAAAAAACTAGAATACAAATGGATTAAACTACCTAATTTAGTGAGTATACCATGTTTGACAACATGTGGTTAGACACCTAGCAGCAGCCATTTTGTAAAATGCATTTTTCATGAAAATTGTCAGTCAGTGTGTGTGTTACTGTCACTGGTGTTATGGTTCCTTATGGGAAAATAAATGCACAAAAAAGATTAAAACAAAAAAAATCATTAAGCTGTAAATTTATGTATGTTCATAAAGTCAAAAGGTAATCTAATAATGTAGTCTAGGTTTAAATGTTAGAAAAAGAAATACATTTTAAGACATCTTGCCATACCAAAAGTGGACATTTCTGTAGAATGACCCATATATTACTGTTTTCTGAGCGCACACATCCAAAGCACATGCACAGAAAGCGTCTGTCAAGCGGCATGTGAGTACTGCTAAGTTCTCTTTCATGTCTCATTGCGCTTAAACTGTCAAATACACACAAGTTTATGTTAAAAACACACATGAGTTATAAAAACAGACAGTTATGTTTGTGAAGGTAAACAGTTGGAAAAGAAATCACATGTTTACATTAGATCTGTGTGGCAGCAGCGTAATATACAGTATAGGTTATACCACTTAAACATGGAAAAAGTCCGATTTTCATGTTATGTCACCGTTAATGCCTTGGTTGAATCAGGTTTTAGGGCAGTTAGAATGTGTAATATTCAGTGATTAATCATATTTTTGACCATGTTTATGCCTTTAGTAGAATAGATATACTGAAGTTGTATACTATACTCTCTTTTTCAACACTTCTATACTGTGCTTTGGGGCCCAGTTGTAATTTTGGTGGTCCCACCAGGCTGCGCCTGTTTGTGTGTGTGTGTGTGTGTGTATGAGTGATGCTGTCACTCAGCAGGGGGTGACTGCTCTCTCTGACAGCCCTCCTCATGGGCCTGTTTGGCTGCCAACATCACGGCCCAATCTGACTTTCACATCTATTCTAGTTTTGCGCACACGCACAGACGTGGCGCCGATATGAGCAATCCTGCCTCAGCTGTCGGACTGACATCTCTCTGGCTCTCTCTCCGCAGGATGACTGTTCAGTGAGTAGTGAGGAGTTTGATATGAGTGACCCCACATGGATATCAGCTGAACGTCACGCCGCACTGTCTGACCTGAACCACCCCTCCAGCGCAGATAGGATGCACAGCCCGCAAAACACACACAAGGAAGAGGACGGTAAGAGACACTGTATGCTCATCTGCGTCTTAATAGAGGGTTTGAACTGGCTGATTACTCTAGAGTCTCAAATGAAATGCATGTGTGCATGTCTTCAGCACAAAAAGTCATTTCCTTAATCAGTATTTTTCTCTTGTTTACTGGTAATGAAATCTAAACGTCCAAACACAATTTTTCTTCACCACTAAATGCAGGATGTTCAGAGTTGATTTCAAAGAATATAGCTTGAATTAAAGTAATAGGTTAACTGAAATGTATAGGACTCAAGGACAACACATAAATAAAAGGAATATTTATTATTTATAAAAACATAGATCTGGTTATATTTAGTGAGTTTTCTTATGTAGACCATTGCAGTAAATCATACTGTTATAAACAATAAAATGAAAGAAGCTATACTTATATCAATATCTATATAGCTTTATACATTGCTGTGCAAAGGTTTGAGGTCAGTACGATTTTTTTTTTTTTTTTTTTTGGATTGCATGGTTTTGAAAGATATCTCTTATGTATGGAAGCCCATTTCCACCACTGAATAGGAGATTAAATGTGCGACTTTTTATCTCACAATTCTGACTTTTTTCTCGCAGTTGTGAGTTTACATCTCAATTTTTCACTGAGAAATAAAGTCAGAATTGCAAGACATAAACTTACAATCCTGACTTTTTTCGCAATTCTGACTTTATAACACAGTTGTAAGTCATTAATTCAGAATTGTGAGATATAAATTCACAATTCTGAGAACATATTAATTTTTTCTCCCCCTCAAAACTGAACTTTATAAATCGCAATTGCAAGTTTTACAATTCTGAGAAAAAAAAGTCAGAATTTCAAGAAAAAAGATAAATGGGAGATATAACCTCGCATTTGTAAAAAAGTCAGAATTGCAAGTTTTTATCTTGCAGTCATGACTTTATAACTGAGAGTTTGTATCATGAAATTCTGAGAAAAAAGTCAGAGTTGTGATATTATATTTGTAACTTTAATTGTGAGTTGTGAGTTTATATTGTGAGTTTATATCTCACAATTCTGAGAAAAAAAGTCATGATTGGAAAAGTCAGTATTGCTAGATATAAACTCACATTTGCGAGAAAAAAGACAGAATTGCGAGTTTTTATCTTGCAATTTGGAGATAAAAAGTCTGAATTGCGAAAAAAAAGTCTGAATTGCGAGTTTATGTCACAATTCTGATACAATAAAGTTAGAATTAGTTTTTATATCACAATTCTGTGAGATAATTGTGAGTTTGTATCTCACAATTCTGAGGAAAAAAAGGTCAGGCTTGTGAGATACAAAATCACACTTGCAAGAAAAAAGTCAAAATTGCGAGTTTATATCTCACAGTTCTGAGAAAAAAAGTCAGTTTTGCGAGATATAAACTTGCATTTGCAAGAAAAAAGACAGAATTGCGAGTTTTTGTCTCGCAATTATGACTTTATAACTCATAATTGCAAGTTTATATCATGAAAAAAAATAGAATTGTAAGTTTATATCTCACAAAGAAAGTCCAAATTGTGAAAAAAAGGTCAGACTTGTGATACAAAATCGCATTTGCATGAAGAAAATTCAGAATTGCGAGTTTATATCTCACAATTCTAAAAAAAAAAAGGCAGAATTGTGATATATACAGTCACAATAAACTGTTTTATATTTTTTTATTCAGTGCCAGAAACGGGTCTCCATACTTGTGCTCACCAAGGCTGTTTATATTTTATTAAAAACACTGTAAAACCGTAATACTGTGATATCTTATTACAATTTAAAACAACAGTTTTCTATTTGAATATATTTTAAAGTGTAATTTATTTCTGTAATGACAAACCTAGATTTTCAGCCTTATTACTTCAGTCTTCAGTGTCACATGATCCTTCTAATATGCTAATTTGGATCTCAAGAAACATATTGTATTATCAATGTTAAAAACAGTTATGCTGCTTAATATTTTTGTGCAAATCGTTAAACTTTTTTTATGATCCTTTTAAAAGAAAGTTTAACTTAACTGAAATGGAAATCTTTTTTAATACTGTCACTTTTGATCAAATGTAATGCATCCCTTCTGAATATTTTTTTAAATTTTTTTCATAAAAACATTCTGATCCCACATTTTTAAAATAAAAATGTTAAATTAATAAAACATGTATTTTTTTATATATACAATGTATTTTAATGTAGATAAGGTTGAAAATAAGGCAAAAATACTGATACGTTTAGGGCAGCGGTGTTGAAAGTGTGTGCGTGTGGGCAAGTAGATGAACCATGTTCTGTTACACACACATTGTTTGAGAGCGGTGGAATAGCTAGAATGAGGTGAGAAGAGATGTAGATATCGATTGTGATCGAGTGGCCTCCTCCCTGCTGCTTTCAAGGAAAGAGAAGGATCTGGACAAAGAGAAAAATATATAGACAGATGAAGATGAGATAAGGAGGAAAAGAGCAATGGAAAGAGAGCTCTAAAGATACTGAGTGTCGTAGATATGTTTTTAGATAGTTAGAGGAAATTATTAATTCTAAATAAATCATTATTTAGCTGAAAATCATTTATTTATCATCATATACTCACATTCATGTAGTCCCAAACCTTTATTCTCTTCCATGAAACAAAAGAGGTATTCTGGAGACTGTGCTGGTCTTTGTTGAATGGAGACAGGACACTTATTATTGACAAAACTGTCCTTGGCACATTCTTGAGAGAAGCGGTAATGTCTTGAACATTTGTTCTTTTAAATTAGATCTTGTCAACACAAAACCATTCTAGATGATTCATTTATAAATCAGACTGATCCAGTTCTTTAGTTCTGGACTCACAGTGTGAACGTATTCTGAAGTTATCGTATGACTTCAGAAGAGTCATGTTTGCTTCATTTGAAGCAAGAAAGCTTCAGTCGCAATTGAGCCTGATTAAATGAAGAATTTACATTTTTGGGTGAGCTGCTGGGAGGTCAGAGGAAGCTTCTCCTGGAGTTTAAAGTCAATAGTTCCTCGCTGCGTTCTCCAGCAGCTTCTCTGTCTGTGGGTGACATTAGCGACCCAGAGAGCTCTGCATTTAGATAATGATGAGAAAGCGGAGAGTGTTTTTCCCTTCCTCCCTCTCTCTTCGCCTATGGTAGAAGTGTAGCTATAATCTTTCTGCATTGAAGGCAATCTGAAATCTTCAATACAGAAAGCTGCTTTTGAAAAACATATACATACAGGTTTCTTTTCAGATGCTTCTAATAAATATATAGGCTGCATACAGACATGGACACACACCCACAGATGCAAACACAGGCAGCTACTGAATCACAAACTCAACGTGTCCCATAGCGACTACTTTTATCTCAGCACCCATCTTTTCTTACTTCTTCAACAATGGCAAGTCAAGACTGTATTCGGATCAGTGAATGCTTATCAGAAATACATAGGTTTGAAATAGGATTTGACATGCCCTGTTTCTATAGTAGAATAATGCTGTAGTTCTTAAAGGGATAGTTCACCCAAAAATGAACATCGTCATTATTTACTCATTATTTGCATTCGTGCCGTTCCAAACCTGCATGACTTGATTTTTATCTGTGGAACACAAAAGGAAAATATTTTAAAGAATGTTTTGGTCCAGTTGAGTTTCATTGTAGGAACATTTTTCAAAATCTCTTCTTTTGTGTTCTGCAGAAGAAAAAGGTCATGCAGGTTTGGAACAACATTTATAGAATTTTAATTTTTAGCTGAACTATAATAGATAAAGTATGCAGTAATTTGAAATATTTGTTTTTCTATACAGTTTTTGTTATTTTTTTCCTTTACTTTGTTTTACAATAGCCAAGGTTTATTTGTATAGCGGTTTTCCGACACATTGGTATGTTCAGTTTCATTTTAAATAAATTAGTTTAAAATTAAAGGAATTGTTGTGAAGTGAGGAGAACTAAAATACATGATGATAGATTTTATGTTTTAAAACAAATAAATGAAATGCCAAGTTCTGTCATGAAACTCTAGATGCTGCAGGCTGATGGGTCGTTAAAGGGTCATGAAATCCCCCTGTTTCAGCAGGTTAGTTCTCACCACAGTTCTGAAAAATGCTACAAAAGTGGGCGTGGTGCGCTGGGGAGCAGAGGGGGAAGAGGGGAGAGAGTGAACTTCAGGTTCAGACTGTTTAGATGGTTTCATTTCATTCCCATTGAGTTATCAACACAAATAAATGCACAGGCATTTGCACTGCGACGAAAACATATATATGAACGTGCTGTTGCACCTCTTAACTTTTAAGGTTTATTTTGTGGCGTTTATAGTCCTTTTGATGGGTTTCGTCAAGAAAATGTAAGAACCGCTATTACACTCACTAACATTATATGTATACGACGCGTTTGTGCCGAACTCTTACAAAGCAATCTCTCTCAATCCATGAACGTTTCTCTTAGTTAAAATACTAGGGGTGTAAGAAAATAGCGCTACGCGTGTATATCGCGATATTTTGTTAGGCGATACTGTATCGATTCTCAAAAACGAAATATCGATATTTAATAAACGAATCATACAAGATTCATGACAATTGTTTCATTTTGAGCTTATAACCTGACCGCTAGATTGCAGTCTTCTTATCTCTGAACTTAAACAGTGACAGGAAATACTAGCATAAGGGCACGCTGCTAATGTTAGCATTAATGGAGGATAAAAGAATAGTTCCTGCTCTCGTCATTTCGGCTTTTGGGTAAACGTTCGCTCCAGGAAGCAGCGGAGCTGTTCCGCGGCTGCCACCCGTCTGTGCAACAGAAGCGCCCCATGCAGCCGAGGCGGCGCCCGCGGCGCAGTTCCGCTGCTTGCATCGTCCTGTAAAAGGGCCTTCGCGCCGGGCGTGGTGGGGTAGCGCGCGGCTCCCTGTCGCTTTCTCTAGTGGTGGGGCTGTTTTGTGCAGTTGAGGCGGTGCTCGCGTTGCAGTCTCGACGATTCCACACGGAGCATAATTACAAACTGAAACAAAACAAAACTTGCGAAATTCTCAGAACAAAAAGGTTCTTAGAATGTCCAATATATCTGTATTTGTTTTATTGTTATACAATTCTTTTGTTTTCTTTAGGAATCCTGTAAGCACTTTATTTTTTATTGATATTTAGCAGATGTAATTCTTAAGTTCAGATCAAAATGATCTGACATGGTTACAATTGTAAACTTAAATTGTAAAGCTGGGTCTGAAAATATATATGGTCTGTTTATAAAAGCTTACATTTTATACATTTAATAACTAGAGAATCTTGCAAGCACTTTATTTTCCCCCTTTACTCGTACTGCACGAAAAGTGATTCAATAACATTGAATGGTTTGCATATGGTGGTGTGTTCTTAATTACAACTTTCCTAAAATTATGTCCTATTCATAAAATAAGAAATATCCCAATATATCACCTTGTTTACGATATCGCAATGTATCGCAACATATCGTATTGCAACCCCTGTATCGTGATACGTATCGTATCGCCAGATTCTTGGCAATACACAGCCCTATAATATACGCAATCTCACAGCCTGAAGCATCTGTCATAGCAAATCAGCACAGGCTGTCCTAAATAATTAGGCAAAGCGTCTTCTCATAGAATAAGAAAACGCCGCCTCATGAATAATTATGAGACACCAGCGCATCGTCGATGTACTATAGTCTGTTGCTACGTCACAAACTGTGACGTCAGCACAATGTAGATTTTAAACATGGAAGATGAAAATGGCGCAAAAAAGATCAAAATTAACCAGTTTTCTCCAACAATTAAAATTAACAAATGCTAACATTGCCATCTATGATGTGCAACACAAACACCTCTGCTGAAATCTCAGAAAAAGTAGTCCAGGGTTTCATGAACCTTTAATGCAAACTAATATTCACAGTGTTACACTACCTGGCACAAGCTGATTGGTTCATGTTGCTTATGCAGCCA